>APFE031127902.1:0-10311 GCA_000404065.3 Pinus taeda | reverse complement strand
AAATTTATTACAATAAAGACTACAATCCTATAATTTTTAAGTACCAAACTTTAAAAAAAAAAAAAAAATGATTTTTCCAACACAAATTCCATATTTAAATCTCCACTATTTGAAACCATAAAAAGTCGATTCAAAACCAATTAGCATACCTTCCAAATTCATTCAGTTCTAAACACCTTATTATAAATGTAAACGTGATAATAATATTAATGCAAAAATCCTCACTCAAATATCATAATTGAGTAGATTCTGTTTATGTATTAAGTTTGCTAATCTTATACATTATAAACATGGGAAAAAGAAAGAAAAAATTACACATTATAAGAAGAATAACAGATCCTTTCCTGTTAATTTATATAAATATCTTATATAATTGGGTTTTATATAAAATATAATATAATATTTATATTATATTAATACATCAATTTATTTTAAAAAATCAGTTATTTTAAAAATAAAAAATTTTTTAATTAGATGAAGCTTTCCACTATCTATATTGGTTATTTGGACTTGCATATAACAAATTGTTATGTTTTATTCAAAATGAAATGAAAAAAAATTACATGTAGTATATGCTCAAGGCATGTGCATAATAAGCAGATCTTGTTAACCAAGATCAATAAAAACTCATAAGAGAGTTACCCTATTCTATTCTTTCCTACCTTACTTTTTTTCTACTTTTCGCCAACCACTATAATTGGGTGTGGATGATACAATGGTCTTTTGTGACTTGATTATATTTAACAGAACTTCTTTGTCTGAATCTGATCCATCTGGTGCGTGAGTTCATTTGGTACCAATTGCTTCTTTTTCAGAGGTAGTCATCACAATCTGTTGTTTTTTATCAGTGGGTATTGGAACTATTGCTAAGTTGTGTTCTAACATATACTTATGTGTAGTGTCATGGGGGTTATGAGCATTGTTATTTTTGGTATTTGTTGTAGTTTCTTCCTCTTCTGTTTCATCTGCATATAGGTCATAAAACTACCATCCTTTTGGCTTTTGTGGTTGTCTCTTCTTCCTTTTATTTTTTATTTTGAAGGCATGCACTTTGAAGATGATCGATTTGAAGACATATACAACATCTGAAGGTTGTATTCTCATAGTCAAGGGGATGGGACCACTACTGGTTGTTGTGATATAACAAGATGCGATCTGGTAATCCTTTACTAAGGTCTACCTCCACACAGATTCTGGCAAAAGTGAAGATATTCTTTGTGAGACGATCTACATCTACTTTTAAAAATTTCCGAGGGCATTCCCAATGTCTACTAATACTTTATGATGCCAAAAGTGCAAAGGTAAGTTATGTAGCCTTACCCACACTGGCATTGTGGAAGCCACCATGGTATTTGCATTGAATCTTGGAAACCATGAGGTTTTGAAGAGGCCTTCACTACCCCAAACCCAAGGTCCCTCATGTAAAGCATATTCCCTATCTTTTTCAGTGTTGAATTTAAAAATGAAGAAACCTTTTGAGCATAAATGGCTGTCACAATTTTTTGTCCAAGTGGTTAAGATCCATTGATGTAGGGCCTCCAATTTTGGCTAGAACCCATTGAATCTACATATCACATCTTTTGAAAGAAATTCATCATGGATCTCATTTACCTTAGGCAATGTAATTGTCAAAGATGGTGCCTGAGTCATCTGCTCCATAATGTAAGGTCCTGGAGTAGTGGCCAGTTGTTCTATTTGTTTATGTGGCTCCTTCTTCCCCTTGACTACATATTTGAAAGTGCTTGGACCTTTGGATCTTGTGCGAGGACATCCTGCAAGGTATGGAAAATTTTACGGGCTAATATTCACAGAAGGGGTAATTTCCATGATTTTTCCAAAAAAAAAGATTCGCCAATTTCCATTTTCTAAAAAAATGATTTGCCCAAATTTTACAATACAAAATTATGTTACCTTAAAAATCGCCAACATTATATAGAGAGTACATATAAAAGCATTATAATTTTCAATAATTTTAGAAACACATCAATAAACATTTTACAGTTTGCATATTAGGGAATATAAATATTTGCCAATGTTTTTAAGCCTCCAGATAATTTTCCATCCTTAAAATTTTCCCTGCTCCTAGAAGTCTTGTATTAAGGTAAATGGTTGAGTCCCATCCAATGTTATAGTCTTGTGTCTTGTATTCCTCCTGCAATACTTTCTTGCATAAATTAGAGATTGAAGTCTAGCTAGTATACCGAGCTTTTCTTGAATAATTTTTTTGAGGGTTTTAATCCCCTCGCAATTCTCAATCTTCAAATAGGTGAATTTCCCTTCAAGTGATCTGAAAAAGAGATGTATTGGCACCCCTTTTGGTGGGTTTGAAATTAGACCTTCACAATCCGCCTAAAAATATTCTCTGTTGTACAATGTTCTCGACCATTGATTATTGTTTGTTGTAGGTTGAGGTCACTACTATCTTTAATTCATAGCTCCCATTGTCGTATGCTAATTGCATCCCCGAAGCAATGGTCCCATAATTGTTTCCAAGGAGGATGTGAAGATCGATTTGCTCAGTTTCTATCGCTCACCTCCCACAACTGATTGTATACTGCGATCCCAGAAGTTCCGTAAAAAGACCCTCCTGCGAGAATCCTGACACCATTATAGGGCAGGAGTTCATAGATTTGGTATAAAAATTGTAACCAAAGACCCTGCTTTGCCAACCTCACATAGTGATCTGATAAACAGTATGGGTAATTCCCATTTGTGGACGTAGATCTTGTATCTTGAGTATATGATGCAGATCTGGTGGTATTCACTTTGTCATAATTTCTTTGTTCATAGGTATCGAGATATCCCAATGTAAAAGCTGAGATCCACAAGTTTTGTAGGTGAAACGTGATCTATTGAAGATCCACCCCCTTAGAATGTCTAGAATTGCACAAGGGACAATAAAATTTTGGCTTTGTATCATTGATATCTATAAAGTGGTTAACCTCGGATTTGATCTTCGAATCTATCACTACATCCTTTGTTTACCATGGAGATTGAGGATCTGATTGTGATTTGTGGGCATCAATTTCTCCGACTGCGTTAATGGCAGTGCGAGAGGCCACATCTAGGGATGATGACAGAGTATTGGGGCTTCTACATCCCTTATTCAAATCTGAGAAATGCAGTTCTGTGGGGTCCTTGGAACAATATCAAGCACCAAACCTCTCCTCATGTAAAGACAAAGCAAGGCTCTAGATCTAGTAATTTGGCTTCCTGTCAATACCCTTGCTGCACATGTATTTGATGATAGATTTGTCCTATGTATGCATATATATTGAAAAGTATCGATCGTTGAGCAGGGAAAAAGGTAGATCTCAATCTTGACATCTTAGCAGTATTGATGGAATTGATTCAAGGGCCAGATTCACTACGGCTGGATGACAGGAGCCCCAGATCATCATGGCCCTAAACTCCCAAAAAGAATTATTTGTTATGTTATATTATTATTTCCCATTTTTATATTTGGTGAAAATGCTCTCACTCTTAATCAATTTGAAATTTTATAGAAACTATTTTCAAAGTTTATTAAAGTTATGGTAAAATTAAATATTAAACTTACTTTTTTAGAAATTGTAAAATTATTTTTTAATTTTTAACGATTTGAAGATGTTGGATGGCTAATTATTACATGCTTTAAAATTAATTTTTCAAAATTAAAAAATTATTTTAAAAAAATTAAAAGGAAAAAAAAAAATTTAATGCGAAGTGTACTCATAAATTAATTATCGGAAAGAAAAATCAAAATTTATGGATTTTTCCATATTTAAAAAACAAAAGCAACAAGGTTGCATATTACACATTTTCCTTGTTGATTTTTTTTCATATTTTTCCCTTACTATTTTTTATTATTGAACGGACTCGGTTCAATCATTTTCCTCAATAAACTTTACCTATATTATATAATTTCACAATTCAATTTTTAATCATGATGTAATATAAAAAACAAATTTTAACTTAACACTACAATAAATAAGATTTTCTCTATTGTCTTCACAATTTTAATCATAACTTTAAAATATTAAATATTAAATTAATTTTTAGGAATCTTTTGCACTCACACTTAAGTTTTTGTAATTTTTTATATTAGATATTTTATTTCATGTGAATTCTTTTCCACCCAATTAGTCGACAAGAAATATTTCATATCAATTTGATTTTTTTGACATAGAAATTCTACATTGAATTAAGATGAGTATAAGTTTAAAGTTAAATATATAGTTTTTTTACAGTAATTAGTTTATATATATAATATGAAGATACTAGAAATTGTAACTTGTCCTCCTTATTTGATCCGATAAGCTAAGGATGGAATAAAATGTACACAAGCATATTTAATCTCTTAACTTTTGTAACAAATGGTGATGTTGGGACTAATGTTTCCTCCAAAATTATCTATGCACCTATATTTATTTTGCTTCAATGTTATCTAGTCCATTATTTACTTTTGTTACTTCCCTTCGTCGTATTCAAATGTGTTCCATTATTAGATTTATGAATTTGTTTAAGCATTCAATAATTATTATCAATTACCTTTTTGCATAAGAAGCAAGTACTAAGAAACAAGGTTACATATTACACTTGTTAAAGTTTATTGCTTATATTGATAAAAAAATATAGTAAAAGACTCTCTCTCTCTCTCTCTCTCTCTCTCTCTAATATATATATCATTATATACGAAGAGGAGAGAGAGAGAGAGAAATTTATTTTAATAATTAATATAATATTTACATTATAAAAATTATTAAATATTTATTTGAATTTATGATTAATTTTTTTCATTAAATTTAAATAAGTTATTAATTTTGAATGAAATTTAAAAAGCAATAATCTAATCAACGAAAATATTATCATAATGGTTACATAAAAATAATATTATAATGTATTATTTTAAATTGCAATAAATTAATAATTTTTAAAATTAAATACTTAAGCATATTCATATATTAAAAAAATTATTAATTTTATTAAATTAATATGATAAATTTTAGAGAAATTAATATAAAAATAAGGTATAAAATGAATATTATTTTCAGTAATATGCTATGAAACAATTTTAGAAAAAAATAATACTATTTTTTAATGTTAAATATAAATATATTTACATTAATCATTTAAATAAAACATATTTTGCTTGTTTGTCAAGTGATATGTGTTTATCCAGGCTTGACCCATGGTTTGAAAAATACAACCCAGGGGTATCTAAGCTGTCAAAATCACATGGGGATCGTACTCGGCGTGGGCAACACCAACCCTAACTTGACTGGACTTTAGCATGTCTCTTCCCCCTAGCACAGGTGCAACAACCTTCATGAGGTTTGATCTTGGGTCACCTCGCCAACGAGGCCCATCCTCAACAGGTTGTGCCAGTGGGACTTGACTTAAATAATACATATTAAATATAATTAGTTGATTAATATTTTAAAATTTAGATTTATATAAACTATAGTTTAAGTATTAATTTTATTTATAATGATATACATTAAATAGTTTAGAATTTGAATATAAATCTTAATCGTAATAATATAAATTAAATTAATTTCTTATAGGGGATTTGAACTAGTAATCTTCTAATAATGAGTACATCAAGAGCACACCCATTGATTGTGAGCAAAAATACAAAATCTATTAAAAAAAAAAAAATTATTAATATACAACATTTAAAAAAATAAAAAAATAGATTAATTAAACGTAATTGACATGGAGCCTATGGGGCTTTGGATTGATGGTGATTGGGTGCGCTGTTAAGGCACTCCTTGCGATAGGTCACTGGTTCAAATCCCCTGTATGTACTTAGGTTAGTCTTAATGTAGGAAAAAAAAGCTTAATTGACATGGTAATAATACATAACATATGACTTGGAAGGATTTTTGCAGCTCTGAGGCCCTGTGGTTGTTAGACTCGTGCTCTCCTTCCTTCCATGTGCTATCTGTTGCGCTCGATAATGCAATGGCCCTACGCCCTTTCCTGTCAGGTTGTTTCCCTTCTCTCTCCTTGGTTGGATCTTCTCTCCCTTAGTAGATCCATTTCTTGTGGTCTGGTTTTTCAGGTTTTCTGGCCATCGGGCCTCCATTTGGCTAGGTGGTCAGCTATGGCCAATATGGCCTCCCCCCTCTTGTGGATCAAGAAATTTTAGTATTTAACCTGTTGATCGCTAATAGGCCTATGTTTCATAAGGCCTTTGTCTCTTGTTTTGTGAAGAAGTCAGGTGAAATACCTAAATTCAAAATCTTGGTGCCACAAACTTGGCTTCATGCTCTCCTATTGGTAGATCGGGGTCTTGTGGGTCAGTTAATGGGTTTATGGCCCTCCCCAAGATTTATCTATCAATGGGTTATGAACACCTAGAATCCATTGATAGAAGGGTAAGTGACCTCATCTTTTTGTGGTAAAGTCTTCCTCACATTCTTCTTTAAGAAGAAAACATATCGGGACAAGATTTTTTAGAGTGGGTCATACTTCATGGGGGAGCAAGGGCTCTACCTAGACCAGTGGAGCCCTAGTTTCAACCCTAACAGTGATGTCCCTCATCGATCCCTGTATGGGTGAATTTTCCTTTTGTTCCCTTTCACTATTGGAATGATTCCACATTTAAAAAGATTAGGAACGCTTTCGGGTAGTATGTCGACTATGTCAAGCCAAATGATGGAAATTCTTCTTCTGCCAAGATCTTTGTTGAAGTAGATTTAGAAAAAGGTATCCCCATGGCAATAAATATAAATTTGGATAACTATTCACGCATCTAAGAAGTGGATTATGACCACCTTCCTTTCAAATGAAAAAATTTGTCATGAATATGGTCAATTTTCATGGAATTTCCCAACTAAACAAGAACAGTGGGAGAAGTAAAATGAAAAAGGGGAACAATGGTAGAAGGAAAAGCAGTGAAGAGGCTCTCACAAGACAAACCTTACCCCACCATATTCCCAAACTAAAGGTCTTGAAAATAATCTAGCCCCCACATTCCCCCAAGAATAAATTGGTGGGAAATGGAGAAGGCTCATGCGAATCAACCACTAGAGTAAGTTTAGGTAATATGTATGAAGTGCTAGCACACAAGGAAGAAGAAGGAGAGATTTCATAGTAAAGTTCTCGATGCATAGAAGAGACACCTACCCTTGTCTCCTCTCAGCACATTATTGTTGAATTGACGATAATTAGATCCAATGAAGATCTAAATCTAATGATGGTCGAAGTCTCAGAAGTAGAAGATGATTTCCTCTCTCGAAGAGAAGGTACTATCAACACCCCCTTTACGAGTTTTACAAATGAAAATTTGAAAGTGGATAAGGCCTCAGAGATAAAACACATAACCTGAGTATCAAGGTAGAAAACTAATAGAAAAAATCACAATGAACAAATAGAAAAAGAATAATAATTCAGCCACCAATCTACTCTACAAAATAGTCAAACAGGAGATAAAGGTGGAAAAGGAAATAAGTGAACTATTGGATCGACCTCGTGCGAAGGCCCCTGCCAAACCAAAAGTAAGTAATGATAACATAATACTGGAATTACTTGGGCTTAAGGTCTGAGAAAAGGAGATCCAAATCTAAATCTCTCATCGAAAATTAAAATCCCTTGGTAACCCTCCTCCAAGAAACAAAACTTGAAGACCTTGAAATGTTATCTCATCACTTCCAGGTTTTGAATGGAACTAGAGTTTCTTCAGTAAGTTCTTTGGGTGCATTGGGAGGCCTCAATACCCTTTGGGACAAATCTGAAGTTCAACTTCTTAATTCCTCCAAAATTGTTCTTTGGCTGGCAACCACTTTCCTAGACTTCACCTCAAATCAGGTATGTATAGTATTCAATAGGTATATGCCTATGAATTTTTGGGAAAAGAAAGAAAGTTGGACCTCTCTTCATTCCCTGGCAGACTCTATGTCTAGAATGTATGGTATTTTTAATGGTGAATTTAGTGTTATTCTTCACTACAGGGAGAAAAAGGGAGGGAAAATCATTAGAGACCCTTTCTAAGAACAAATGGAAACTTCATCTCTCATGCTCACTTGATGGATATCAAACTAGTTGGGCTAAATTACATGTGGAGTCACAAAATATTTGGTCCCAACCACATGGCTACTAGATTATATTGCTTCCTCATATATGATGACTTTATCCACTGAAATATCTTAGCCAAATCCTCTATCCTACCCTAGAATGGCTCTGATCATCACCCCATCCAACTAGATCTTTCCTCTCCTATTAAATATGACCCCATCCCCTTCATATTCAACCCCATTTGGATCTAAAACTCTAAAATACATGAAGTGGTCACCCAGCATTTTCATATTATAATGGATGGAAGCCTTATTAGGACTATGGAAGACAAGATAAATCGACTCAAATCCCACATTAAAACCTGGGTGAAATCCTCAAGGTAAGTTATCCAGGGCCCCATCTATGAAATTGAAAAATCCATTGAAATCCCCCACTCCTTCGTGGAGACAAAATCAAACTCCAAGGAAACCTTGTCTCAAGAAAAGATCCTCCTTGACAAATATCATTCTCTATTGAAAAATGAGGAAGAATAATGGTGACTCAAATCCCAAAGATTGTGGCTCCACAGAGGAGATCAAAACACTAAAATTTTCCACAAACAAGCACTAAGATAAATGACTTTAAGCAAATAAAAGAAGTAGTAGTGGATTTCTTTTAAAATATCTACACCCACAAAACTCATGCCTCAAAGGAGGTCGAGACCTATATGCTAGAGCATACACCCCATGTTATCAATGGGGAAATGAATATAACACTCACGCTCCTTCCATTTGAGGACAAGATCCAAATAATTATCTTTGCCTTTCACCTAGATAAAGCTCAACATGGGTTGGATGGTTTCTCTACAAATTTCTACCATAAATACTAGGACATCAATAAAAAGGACTTTTGCAAAATAATAGGATACTCTCTGAAGAACAACTACACAGTCATAGGGATAAATTCATTGCTTCTTGCCTTAATCTCCAAATAAAACAACCCCTCCTAATTTCATAGATTTTATCCCATCTCCAAGTGCAAGTTCTCCTATAAAGTAATATCCAAAATCCTAGCATATAGCTTAAAGAAACTCCTCCCTAAGATCATATCTGAAAATCAAGGAGTATTTATCTTAGGCATACAAATATTTGAAAATATAGTCTTCGTACAAGAGGCCATTTTTCACAATAGACAAAGGGAAGATAAAGGAAAGCCCATCAAGTTGGACATGGTGAATTCTTTTGATCAAGTTATCTATGGGTTCCTCTTCAAAACGCTGAGAAGAACGAGATTCAAAAACACTTTCATTTAGTGGATTATACTCTGTATCAACTCTCCATGGATTACTCCTCTAATTAATGCTAGGGCTACCAAATTCTTCCAGGTTTATAGGGGCCTTCATCAAGGATGTCCCTTGTCACCTTTCTTGTACGTTTTAGTAGTGGATTCATTGAGTGAGAGCCCAGAACATGAGCGCGACATCGAGTGTCTTCTTGGTCTACCATATGCTCCTTCAACCAAAAGTGAAAACAATGCTCAATTTGCTGACAACACCATTTGGTTGGGTGGACCTAGATGATTATTGCAAGGTAATCTAAAAAAATCTTGGACAAATTTTTAGAATCCATGGGGGGCCTAACCAATTCAGCTAAATCTCAAATATTTACTTGGAACATATCAACAGGTTTATGCCTTCAAAATGGAGCAATTTTTGGTTTCAATGCCATAAAGGGTCGGAAAAAATTTAAGCACTCGAGAATTCTAAGCTGCTACAAATCTCTCTCCTCTCAAGCTTAGCAATTAGTAATTAAGAATATTAAAAAGAAACTAGAGTCATCAGGGGGCAGATGGTTCATTATTATGGTAAGAATAATCCTTGTTAAATTAGTTCTTTAACCATATTTCTTTACCACTTTTCGGCCTTGATAGCTCCTCAATTCATCCAGCAAGCTCTTCGGAAGATCATTCATAATTTTTTTTGGCAAGGGAGTTAAAAAAAACCAAAATATTTCATTTGATAAAATGGATCACAATCTATGCCCCCAAATATCACGGTGGCTTGGGGATCAGAGACCTAGCTCTAATGAACTAGGCAATGACTGCAGAGCTAGCTTGGAAAATTATAACAAATAGGGAAGCCTGACGGGTCAAAGTAGTTTTCAGTAAGTATGGCCATATAAGTAGAGAAGGATTGGGAATTCCTCCTCACCTCTACTATCAAACTTGGAAGTTGATTGCAGTATCACAAGAAATAATTTCAAACCATCTCAAATTGACCCTTGAAATGGATCCTCAATTTGTCTTTGGTTGGATTCTATCCTTAATCACCCC
>APFE031127894.1:220639-244121 GCA_000404065.3 Pinus taeda | reverse complement strand
TGGAAACACACTCTGGTCCACTGCTTGATACAAAAATACACGGGCTTTTGAATCCTTTTTCCTATTGCTCTTCAACAGATCTTTCTCTGCCTGAGTTAACCTATTAAACTCATTTTCATCTGCTAGTTCTTCAAAACCATCTTGAACTATTTCCCATAAATCTTAACAGGCAAACAGGGCTCTCATGGTTATTGCCCAATAGTCATAGCTTTTTCCATTGAACTGTGGGAATTGAGGATTAAACATACCCATGCTGATGCTGGTGCTAGCCATTCTAGCACTCTTTAACTATGATTTAAATAATTGAATTTGTTTCTTTTTTTTTAAGAATACTCACTGTTTCTTCAACAGTAACACAAGAAACTAATTTGAGAAATACTTGGATCCTCTTCACTGAGTCTTCACTTTGCTGGAGAAGATTTACTGCTGCAACAAAAAAACTCCTCCCTTCAATTTCTTTGACACCTTCAAAGAGCCTAGATCTGATCTGATACCACTGTTGGGGATTTTTCTGGTAAAATCCCAAAAACAAACAAAAAAACTGCACACAGAGACAATGCTTTGTTTTCTCCAGGATCTTGGCACAGGGAAGCTTGAAAAATATTTCTGAGAACAGAGTATTACACACCCATAAAATCTTTGTATTCATTAAAACAAAATTCCTAATACAAGATTCATCCTCTTTCACTCAGAGGGATTCACCAAAAGAAATTCAACAACAAAAGTTACTGTGTCTCCTCCTGAGATTTTACGTTGTGTGAAAATCTCATTTACATTTATTGCTGTAAAAAAAACTTTTACATATACTGCTGTAAAAATAAAAATCACATTATGCACTTTGCATATTACAAAAACTTCATCTTCGTTTTTCTTTGCCTTCACCCTCGCACTACTGTGCAAACTTCAGTTCATTTCATGAGTCCATTCTTACATTCACACTGTTGTGTGTGTTTTTCACCTGCACACTGCTTCCCCTATTTCATTACATGCTCCCCTGTATTTTTCTACATACACTTCTTCACACTGTTGTGCGTTTCATTCCGAAATACCATTGACCAAAAAGAAGATTACAATGTGTTTTACTTGTTCGGTAAAACAAAAACTTACACCCGTGAATTTCAAATAATAAAATTAAAAACTATATGCTATGCCCATACCTATTTTAAATTTGCCATACCTCCGTAGGAAATAAAAACATTAAAATTTAGAGTTTCGACCAACCTTTTACCTATCACAATAACTTAGCATTAAATACTTTTACCGCTGTCAAACAAAAAACTTTTATGACACGTCAAATTCATTTGCTGCAGGTTTGATGAAGTCTGAAAACCGTTGATTTGCCCTCATGAAATCTAACGGTTCACAACAATAATGGGAGACCCTTTGTTACCGAACTTTACGTCCCGATGGAAAGATATTTTGAAGATGTACAGTTGGACACGCATAAAAATCTTATTGCATCGGGCGCGTTTGTATGAAAACCACCTTCACAACAAAAGCGGTCTGATGAGCTTTGATGGTTTTCGGGAATGGTTTTTTAAAGTCGCCGTTTTAATGTTGTTGCACGACAAGTTGAAATTAATATTTCAACATAAAAATTGATCCAGCAACCTGTACCTGTTTCCATATATTGTCAAAGGGTGGATTAGAGATCGATCTTGGTGAGGAGCGGTGCCCAACTACTCTTCTGGCATTTCCCTTTTTACAACTCTTCAACATTCATTAGTATACAGTATCATTCAAACCTCGATTTTTCACAACCCCCGAGAAGGGAAACGTTTGACAACAGTTTTGCTTCATGTAGGCAATGCACTATAATCTATCAAGCATTTGGATTCTAATTCAACCTCGTTTTGTCTGTCCTGGATACACAATTGCACGACAGTGGTGCTTTCCCTCTATCCAGACTAGTGTTATGTCAATATAGCTATTTTTTTTGAAGGAAATTAGCTCTAACTGAGATCTTTATTTTGAGAAATCTGAATGAAATTATGGGATGGCGCTTTTTTTATGTTTGTTTTGAATAATGCTCATTAAGATGCATATGTTGGATTTTGCATTTTGGAATAATTTTGAGAATTTTAAATAAATATAGATATAATTTTTAAATAATTTTATTTTTTGATGGGGTATTTGGAATTAATTCAAGATTTCCAAAATAATTTTTTAAATAAATATTATTTAATTAATTTAATTTAAATTTTTCAAAGAATTATTAATTTTTAGGAGTGTTAGTTTTAATTTATTAATGTTATTAATAAAATAATTAATATAATTAGAGAAACATCTAAATTATATTACTTTCAGTGTTTGATATAAAATTGTGAATTTTTGAGTTTATAGCATGTTGGATTCTTTTTTCTTTTACTATCAATAAAAATATCTTTCACTTACAAGTTTATGGATATTCAATATGTATTGTACAATGGTTGGTAGGTATTTTCTATAGGTTCTCTATCTAAGTTGCTAGCTAGACAAGCTATTGAAATTAAAGGAAAGGTTTCATTATCTCACTTTCCAACATATTTACAGGAAATGTAATACAAGGGCAGACTCTTTATCTAAAAGATCTCTTACCTAAGCTTCTAGAATCATTTTCTTTGAAGAATGACAATCCGTTAATCTGATTGAAAGAGGCAGTTTTTTTGGTTAATTTTAACAAAAATCTGACAGAGAATTTAAAACCTTGAGTTTAAGTTTTTTAATCTGTAGAATTCAAGTGTCTCAAGGGTTTTTAGGGTGTTTAATCCATTTATACATTCAAAAATTTATTTCAAACAACAAAAATTCATAATCTTACTTAAGATTATATAGTCGAATTCCAGTGAAAAGGTCATTTTGTCTATAAGTTAGAATACACCAACTATAATTTTATACATAACTCATCTTAATTTTTTTCATATCTATGAAAATATTTAAAATTTTTAGCTTAAATATAACCTAAGTAAAGCCATAAGTAGCAATTTAAGTCAAATCGCAAAAGATTATTACCCAATGTCTCTTTTCATGTAATTTATGTCCATCATGGTTCACATTATCTTTTATTGTTTGGAGGCCCTCTAAAAAAATAGATGCTACTAGGTCACACTAATTTTATGTCATCATGTAGGATTTTCAAATTTCCATTAATTACGAATGTGCTAAATGGTCATGAAGAGCACATTTAACGAGGTTTTAGGGTACACTTTAGCACCAACCATTAAGTTTTAACCAGCATGTCAATCCAGAAGTGATTGTAACCCTACCGATCAAATTCATTATTTTTCGTCGTGTGGACACCCTTATAATGGAACACATGCTACCACGACACACCAATTTTATGCCCTCACATCAAATTTTCAAATTTTCATGAATTGTGAATCTACTAAGTGGTCTCGAAGGGCACATTCAACCATCATATGGAGCTCTAAAGTTTGATGACACACTTTATTCATTGAACTAAACAAAGCAAACCTGAATAGAACTAGAAGAACCTTAGTTGAACTTAATTTTTCTTTTAAGTTTCTTCGAACTTAAACTTCAAAGTTCAAGTTTGGCGAACCCTATGACATTGATGGGGCTTTGGAGTTTTTCAAAGTTTCCTTTATGTTGGTTTTTTTATTGGAAGATGATATGGTTGGTATTACTATAATATATGTAAAAATCAATGCGTTATTTAGTTCTTAAGAGATGAATCTCAATGATTTTGTGGATTTTTAAGATAAAAAAATTTCAATTTCAAGATTTGAATCGTGAAACGTTTTTTGTTTATGATGAATTGTATTTATGTAGTTGTTGAAATTAGTTAGTTAAGGTTTTTTTTACCATGTCAAGATGTCTACATGGAAAAATGTATAAATACCATTGTATGGGTTAAGATAAGGAGTTGGATGGTTGAACACTGAAACATTAGGGAAATGTTTGGTTGAACGTTGATCATATTGTTATTGATATGATGTACGGATCATAGTGTATATGTTGGTTATCTTTGAAAACAATTGAAATATACCTCGTGTTATGTGATTTTTCTTATTTTGTGATGTATGATGATTATATATATGTTATATTGTTATTCTTTACATTTATATTAATGCTTGAATTCCTCTCCATTTTCAATATCAATTGGAACAATCTAATTTAACCATAGTATAGCTAGACGAAAAATTATGGTTGTTGTTGGATTGCATAGTGTTAAATAAATCTATATGGAATGTTACTTGAAAGCGTTGCATCATAACATCATAGATTCACTATATAGAGCTCCCCACCTATCCAAAACCTTGGTAACACTCCTTAAGTGAGACCTTCCTTGCTTCAGGAGTTTATAATGTTAATGCTAGACTAGTAAAATGTCTGTTGGACACTTAAGTCGACCCTACTTTAACATTAGAGCTAATAAATGATTATGTTCTTGGGACCACAATGCGATTTTGAGGCCTTAGAAAAATGAAGAAGTAACTTGCTAAACCAAAGTGGAAGATTTTTTTGATTGTGGACCAAAATATTTGCTAGCGAGGAAGCCCCACTACTTCGTTAGAGGATGCCAAAATTCGAGGAGACATTCATGTATGAAGACATCTTTGAAATTTTATGGATAGGGTTTTCTAGTGAGTTTGTGTGAATGGTTTCATATGCTTTATGAATCCCCACAACACCAATGAGGAGACAAGAAGACAAGTAAGTGAAATCCTAAATCAAATAACCTTGGAGCATTGTGATCACTTGGTTAATCCAGAAATAGAATTTGGGGGGAGCAGACAATGAAAGGATATATTGTATCTAATTTGTAGTAGTATAGTACTAGTTCTACTCAAAATCTAACGACCAGTTTCAAAAGGGGTTTTAAGAGAGATTGGTGAACACAAACCCTACAATGATAAAAATGTCTTTAGTGAAGTAAAATTTGTTTCCTACTAACCCACTGAGCATGGTGATGTAAAACCTTGCATTAAGGAATGGGTTACAATGGGGCTGGAAAAGATGAAAGCTCGAAGGACTAAATGACAATGGAGGACACAAAGATAAAGAGAAGCTTGAACAAGCTTTGAGGAAGTAGAGATAAATAATGAGTCGTGGTTGAACTAGATGTGAGAAAATGAAGAAGGTAAGGAGGAGATATAAAAGGAGATTAACGAGGAAGAAAGTAGTCAAGTGAGGATGAGAGAGTTGGATAATTTGAATGATAAAGGTGATTGGTCAATGAATGGTTGTGAAACAAATAGTTGATGATAAAATATAGCTCAATAAGGAGTAGTATCCAAGGAACCTCAATCAGGTTTGATGAACATGTTGGAGTAGGGTTATGAGAGATATGTGATTATAAAGTGACAAGTTGTATGCAATGTAGAATTGGATTTTGGATGAGAAATAATCAAAAGAACTAATGGGAAACCATATCCTAAGACCGACATATATGTCCCAACTATTTAGGGAGTATGAGAACCTAGTAGTGGGCATGACACTATACAATAAATAAGCTGGACTCATACCAATCCTACCCCTTATGCTTCTTAAATACAATTAGGTAACACTATGCTAGCTTGTTAATAATGGTTCATGTCCACCTAGTAGTCAACTTACTTATGGCGGAATAATAATAATCAGGGGAAGTAGTATTAACAATAGTGCAAGTGTGAATATTAGGAGTAGTGAGTGTTAGTTATTTAGAGAAAAAAAACAAGTGTTTCATGAGTTTTAGTACCTATGATGCTTTGAATTATAAGCTAGGAGCATGTAAGAGTGTTATAGCACCCTTTACCACTCTTGGTAGATCTGATGCTATGATTATGGCCTAGGGAAACCCTTCCTTCTAGACTTGGTCCAAAATATAAAAAGCAGTGTTTTATTCCTTATACACTATGTTTCCCTGTGATAAAAGCATGTACACGCAGGTCAGCATATACCCAACTTGCGTACATGTATTAAAACACTTAAAATAAATAAATTTCCTTAATTTCGGGCAGAGTTCACGAGTTTTACATTTTAGTCACCTCCTATAGCCCATGGCCCAATTGTTTCCCAACTGAAAAAACTAATTTGGAGAAGTATAAATAAACCTCCATGGGAAGGCCTTAAGGGATAAGAGACGAGATATTGATACTATAGTGAGATTATCCCTGATCGAGTCTGATGAAATCCCCTTGCCTCTTGCACTCCCCAAAGTTTTAGGAAACCCTTGTTTCCTTGTTGGATATATCCTTCATCTTTCTTGAGATATCCTTGTGTTGGCGATGGAGGAAGATTGTTGAGGCCAGGAAAGGACAGATCCGAAGGACGGTTCCGCTTGGAGCCGGAGAAAGACTTAGGTCGTATTTCTCCACCTTACTTGTAGCTTACATCAATAAATAAATGTTGTTATGTTCCCGATATTAAACGCGTTTATGCATTAATTGATATTGTAATTTCTTTATGAATATTATATTGATGCGTAATTGTTCATTCATTTATATGATCTAAAGTTAATATCATGCTTTATGTTTCTACTATTACAATATATGTTTCATTTCAATAATGTACAGGTTTCAAAGACATCAGGATAAGATGAGGGTTTGCACCCTGCGGGATCAAACTAAACGTAGGACCTCTGGGTAAGGACACTCCTGCACAGTTCAGTAGAATAAGCATTTAGGTTGTTTTCCTGAGCATTTCTTGTGATTGTTTTCCATCTACTCTGTTGGGGTTTTCAACCCAAGACCCTAGGTTGATCTCACCCCCAACAGAATTGGCAACTCCACTGGGGATAACATTCTTGTTATTCCTAGTTAGGGTTGTTTGTTCTCAATCAGGGTTCATTTTCTTGATTTCTTGATTTTATAGTGTTGTTTGTTTCATTAGTGTCCCAGGCATCAAGTCTGATCTTCTTGATCAGACCTTTATTTTTGTTTTTTTCTTAATTGAGCTTTGTATACATTGTTTTCTTGGATTCTTGTTGCGTATACACGTAGGTTTTTTATACAAAAAATTGACCTCCTCATCAACTTAGAGGGGAAAGATATGATGACTGAAGCAAAGACCACAATTATAGGCCTTGATTCCACATTAACGTTGGTTGTACACTAACAACCTACTTTATAAAGCTTGTTACCAAGCCTAAGGGAGCGTTGGTGACCCAACTAACTCATGTTGCTAGTGAGGGGACAGCGTTAGTGAAACTTGGTGAAGTTCAATGGGTCAAAGGAACGAATTGAATCATAAATATCTAGATATTTGTTCCTAAATTTATGTAAGAAAAGCAAGGAAACATCCAAAATCGAGATATTTGGAGGATTTCCAATCCGAAAGAAGGAGGAAAATTAGAAAGAGCTAAAATGCATGGCAAGTTCATTGCTTTTGCCCTAATGAACTTAAGGAGGAACTTAGCAACCCTAACTGAATTGCTATATAAGAAAATCTAGGGCCATTTTGATAGAGGTTAAAGCATTTGAAAGGATAACCTACTTGACTATTGAGCATAGTCTCATATCATATGAAGTGAGCAAGAAGGGAGAGAGAAAGAGAAGCTGAAGGGGTAGAGGAAGGCTGATGCAACATATGGTTGTAATCACTCTTCCATTATAAATATAGAACTGCAGTTATGTTGTCTACTCTACGGTGTCAGTACTATCATTCATTAAGTTGTTTGTCGAACACATATTTATATGAGTAGCTTAGTTGTATGCAATTAGATGTTCTTTTATATATTCATGTATTAATCATCAGAGTTGTATGTTGTGATTACACTTGTCTCTTTGTGCAGGACTTGATTTGGAGCTGGCTTTGAGGGAGTTCCACTTGGTTGCATTGTGATCTCCAAACAAATCTACACGGAGACTTGAGGTAATCCCCTTCTCATACTCTGATAGTTGATTATCGTTTATAAACATGCATATAACTTTGTAACCATTACAGATAATATTACAGTCTGCCGAAGGTCCCGGGAAGACCTTTGAGGGTATTTTCATTCTCCATACACCGTGCATTTTACCCCATAGTAGAATTCACCAATTTTTCTATGGGGTAAAATGCACGGTGTATGGAGAATGAAAATACCCTCAAAGGTCTTCCTGGGACCTTCGACAGACTGTAAGATTATCTACAATGGTTACAAAGTTACATGCATGTTCATAGATGATAATCAACTATCAAAGCATGAGAAGGAGATTACCTCAAGTCTCCATGTAGATTTGTTTGGAGATCACAATGCAGCCAAGTGGAACTCACTCAAAGCCGGCTCCAAATCAAGTCTTGCACAAAGAAGAGACAAGTGTAATAACAGCATACAACTATGATGATTAATACATGAATATATAAAAGAACATCTAATTGCATCCAACTAAACTACTCATATAAACAGGTGTTCGACAAACAACTTAATGAATGATAGTATCAATATCGTAGAGTAGACAACACAACTGCAGTTCTGTTTTTATAATGGAAGAGTGATTACAACCATCTGTTGCATCAGCCTTCCTCTACCCCTTCAGCTTCTCTCTCTCTCTCCCTTCTTGCTCACTTCATATGATATGAGACTATGCTCAAAAGTCAAGTAGGCTATCCTTTCAAATGCTCTGACCTCTATCACAATGGCCCTAGCTTTGCTTATATAGCAATTGAGTTACAGTTTCCATGTTCCTCCTTGAGTTGACTAGGGCAAAAGCAATGAACTCTCCATGTTTTTCAGCTCTTTCTGGTTTGCCTCCTTCTTTCAGATTGGAAATCCTCCAAATATCTCGATTTTGGATGTTTCCTTTCTTTTCTTGCATAAATTTAGGAACAAATATCTAGATATTTATGACTCAATTCGTTCCTTTGACCCATTGAACTTCACCAAGTTTCACTAGCACTGTCCCCTCACTAGAAACATGAGTTAGTGGGGTCACTAATGCTCCCATAGGCTTGGTAACAAGCTTTATAAAGCAGGTTTTTAGTGAACAACCAGCGTTAGTGTGGAATCAAGGCCTATAATTGTGGTCTTTGCTTCAGTCATCATGTCTTTCGCCTCTGAGTTGATGAGGAGGTCAATTTGTTTTATAACAGATGCCCCCTAATGTATGAGATCAAAGATTGCGACGATGGCCGAAATGCTTTACTTTAACTATAATTTTCCTTTCAAAAAGAGAGAGGGGATCGAAGCTTCGGGCAATACGGGAAACCTGATACAACACATATATATAAACTGCTAAAATCATGTCCTGAGTCGGGCATTCCCATGCTTAGTAGCTATGTCAGAGTGATTTTTCTCAATAGAGATATTATGATATTGGTATCCGATAACCACAATGCGGTTCTGGTGTCATAATAGAATCATCCTGAAAAACTGTCTCCAAAAAACAATATCCACAACTTGGGAGAGGAAACAAGGCTGAATGATATAAGCCCCTACCCAAGGTCTTGATTTTCATTTCACTGAACAACATAGATCGATACATGTGAATATATGCGTTGATGTCAAACATGCATGAAATCATCTAATTACCAGTCAATAATGGAGGTTGTTAACAGATGCGAGGAAGGCCATTGATAATGGTGATGGCATTCAAGATGCACAGTACAATCTAGCGAGTGTGAAAGATGTCTTTGTCATTGAACACCCGTAGAATCGCTTAACCAAGAGCCAATAATGAGAACCCCTGATCAAACAAAAGGTAACCTGCCACTAATGTATGCAAGTACCAAGGCATTGCATGTGTTTCTGGGTTGTCTTCCTAGATAGAGTGTTGAAGTCAATAGGAATATACTTTTCAAAAGGTAGGCAATAATGTTTCCTACATCAGTCGACATGAAATGAGACAAGAATGATTTTTTTTTTTGAGGAATCTTTTGAGCATTAGGGTCTAAACAATGGAGGGCATGATGAAAGAACATGTTTGATGGGTTGATGGAGGAAACAAAAGGTTAACCCTTGAACAATAGAAGGCACGACAATGGTTTTAACCATGCAACACTAAATTCATGAACACTATAGAGTGTTAGGATACAAAGATGCAATTACATCAGGGTATTTAGGCTAAACTCATAGGATGGTAGGTTTCATATTTGAGAGGCAGTCATAAGGAAGGTTTATCTGAGGGAGTACCATGTTCAAGGGAACGACTACTGCCAAAACATGCTTTCTAATACGGAACACAGTTGTGTTGTCAAATTTCCCCGTCGAATTAGTTTAATGAGTCCAGATGGGTAAACTCATTGATCTTTTCATATTTAAAGAGTCTGAAAAGGACCGCAAAAAGAGTGACTCTTTGCCCTATCTGATTAGTTTAATGAGTCGAGACAGGAAAACTCAACGATATTTTCATGTTTTAGGAGTCTTAAAAGGATCGTAAAAAGAACGAATCTATATCTTGTCTGTGTAATTTAAAGAGTCCAGACTAGACAACTCAGTGGTTTTTTCATATTTAGAGAGTCTAAAAAGATCGTAAAGAGCAACTCCATGGTGGTCCCTTTTTCATAGTTGTTAACCGGGTGTGACAAAAGGTTAATAATATACCCGCATCAGTTACTTTTCCGTTAGTTAATCTATTGAATCTGGATAAAGAGAAACTTATGTTCAATAGATGTCGACCTCATTTTTTTATGAATACGAGGAGACAGACTAAACTCATTTTTCGTCGTGAAATTTTAATGAGTCACGCGACAACAAACTCAATGCCTTCATCAAATTTTAACGAGTCAAATGAAGGAAACTCTAAGTATCTTTTTTTAGTTTAGTGAGCGAGAAAAAAGAGGTAAAAGAACTGCTCATTCCTCCTTTGTAGATTTAAGGAGCTCGAAGGGGGGGGGGGGGAACTCGGTCGGGGATTTTTTGATTTAAGAGCGAGAAATGGTCCCAAAAAATAAAGTGTTCTTGTTGCTGTCGTATATGTTTAACGAGCTCGGTAACAAAAACTTAGGATTTTTTAGTTTAACGAGCGAGAAAATTACCTAAAAGAATGTTCGGTTCATCTTTATAAAGTTTAACGAGCCTAAAGACAAAACTCGGGATTTTTTCAGTTTAACAAATGAGAAAAAGCGCCTAAAAAGAATGCTCAATTGGTCTTTTTCAGTTTAATGAGCTAGAAAAAGATCAAAAAAGAGTTTCTCAGACCATCATCACATATGTTTAACGAGCCCAACGATGAAAGGCTCGAAGATGTTTATATTTTTTAAAGAGCAATAAAATATCACAAAAAGTGCTCTATCCATCACGGTATAAGTTTAATGAGCTCAACAATGAAAAACACAGAGATGTTTCTATTTTTTAAAGAGCAATAAAATATCTCAAAAAGTTCTCTATTCTTATTTGTAGTAGTTTAACGAGTCCAAAGAAGGAGAATCGAGGTTTTTCAGATTAACAAGCAAGAAAATACCATAAAAATAACACTCAATCTTCTTCATGGTAGTTTAATGAGCCTGAAGAAGGAGACTCGAGGATTTTTTGGATTAATGAGCAAGAAAAATACCGTAAAAAGAATGCTCGATCTTCCTTGATCTCATGCTTGACAATAGAAGGGTCTATGCCATGCATTTCCTCATAAGACCAAGGAAAAACATCATGGAAGTCCTTAAAAGGGCAGGTGAAGCTCATAATTTCCTCGGGATTGCGATCGGCTCCAATCTATATGTTTTCCACGATGCCTGTCATGACAAAAATATCGATGGGAAATGTTTTTGAAATATTGCCCCTATTTCCTTCTGAGTCCAAAGTGTGGATGGTCGTATAGGGCGAGGAAATGATTTTTGGTATGTCAAGTGATAGGATTTGAAGAGGCATCATGTCTAAATCGGATATCGAAACACGATGGTGTGAGTCCTCCCAAGGTCGCTCTTCTAAACTAATGATATCTTTAACAGCTTCGTCCATAGGTAGGACTTGATTGAGTGGATCGAAAGAAGGAGCGGTTATGGGAGAGGCAATGGTACCGTTGGTTGTGACCAAAGTGACCAAAGATTCAGATGAAAATTGAATGGCTTGGTAGGCCAATTCAGCTGGTGAGAATGACAATTTTACTCTGTATGTGTCAATGTCTGAAGGAGTCGATAGGATCCATGGATCGGTCTATTCATGAGGAATAGATGAAAGCATATTGACCATTTTTGAAACCTTCGGTGACTGAAGAGGGAAACAACCCATGAGGGAAGAAGCCTTCAATAGATTGGTACTGAGAGTGACATAAGAGTCAAGCACACCACCTACTAATGGTACATAGCTGCTAGGTAACGGAGAGTCATCTGGGGTGCAAAAGGATAGTTGGTCTACTATGACTATCTTTCCATCGAAGGGAAAGAGGATGATACAGAAAACCGAAGACACAGCCTTCATGGCATAAGTCCAAGTGCGGCCCAAAAGTAGATTATAGTTGAGTTTATGATTCATGACTTCAATATCTACCGTTAGCATTTTCCCACTCAAGTTGATGGGATAGCTAGCTAGGTATCCTTTTGGGATAAAGGTGTGGCCGTCGAAATCTTTAAGGGAGTTCGATGGCAAGGATAGGGTTGGAGAACCTAGGGCGAGCCAACATGAAGCTAACATGACGAAGGTAGAAGCACCTTCGTCGATGATAGTTCTATGTATACCTTTACATTTCAAAGTTATATGCACCTGTAATGCAAGCTAGTGAGAAAGGGGAGGTTTACACTTATCCATGTTGGAAATAGCAAGCATTGAATTCGCTGGGTTGATACCACCAATAGCCTAAAGCAAAGTTTTCCATTGTGTTGGGCATGTTTGTAATACTTCAAGCGCTAACATAGCCGATGGCGCTTGCACCAAATATTCTACAATGTTGTAGTTTTGGGTGGCACGTGCAGATGTATTGTGCGTTGTGCGTCGAAGTACCCCTTTTGGGGGTCAAATTACAAGGTCCACAACTGGCCTTTCGATTTGCAAATCATAGGTCGGTGGTGGGTTTGGAATTGAGGAAGGTTTCGCTGCATGACTGATAGGAGCTCCATAGATTTGGCTCTTGTGGCGAGTTCTATCATTTCAAATGTGTAAACGGTAGAAGATATTTCACCAGCTGAAGGATGTTGCGAACCATCGTTGCCCCCTTGTGGGGGTTGTGGTTGGTTTGCAATAAGATTTTGCTGCTGCTGAGTGGGAAAAGGATTCCTAAGGACAGCGGGGGTCTTACCAGTATCCCTTTTGGCAAGGTATTCTGTGCATTCCTGAAGACGTGGACAATGCCAGGTCGTGTGGTCTTTAGCAAAGAGTTTGTATAGAAATCTGTCCAGTTTATCCTTTTCCTCGTTAGTAGGTGTAGCGGCCTTTTATTTTGGGTTTGGCTGCTTTATTGACTGCTCCTCAGAAGGAGCGGTGTTTTTCTTATTCTTCTTGTTCTTACCATCATATTTTTGTGTAGACTGCACAAAGTTGGCAGGAAGAGCAGACGATTTGGTAGAGGGGTCCACTGACATCTCGACGATGTGACTGCTGAGTTGTTTAACAGTAGCCCCAGAGGTGGCACCAATAATCCCATCTTCCCAGTCTCATAATGGATGGGTAGCTGGAAGTGCTTTAGGAATTCCATCACTAAAGCATCGAAGGTGTTTACTGATGCACGTGGTAACTCAATATACCATTTCACTGCGTTGCTAGTGAGCGTGCGGGGAGAAAGACGTAACCGAGCACTATCATCCACCATAGAATTTGAAACACACAAAGATGGTAGGTGGTGATATGGGTTCCCAGATCCTCCCCTTGCTTTCCATCGAACTTTGGGATGTCCATTGGTATCTTATGTGGGAACAATGACCATTGTAAGTTGTGATAGATGGGGTCATTCGTCAGTTTGTATAAGTCAGGTATATCCATCCTTGGCAAGAAAGGGAGAGAGTTTGGTGCCCCCGACATGGACCATGGTGATGACGAATGACTTGAGGAGCTTTTCGCTCCTCCCATTGTTTGGTTCCCAATATTATACATGGGTTGCATGGTGTAGCAGTTGCTTTGAGGTATGTTGTTGTAGAGTGGATTTCCATGAGGATTTTGATACTGGGGTATATATTTTCCCCCAGGATAAGTGGTGCCCCCTTGACTCATTTGAATATGTGAGTAGGGTGCCCCCATGGATTGGTTGGGAACCTGTTATAGACATATTTGGGCACTTCAACCCCAGTCACATATGTCGATAAACGAAGGACTCTTTAACCCCTAAAAGTGTTGTTTCTTACCCTTAAGGATCATGTTCAACTGATTACATCATTTTCCAGAAGTTCCACCTGAAAAACCACTCAAAACTGGCCAAAACTAGACCATACTGACTGCTCCATAGTCAAGGTGTGATGCATACTAGCTGCTACACTAGCCAGGTGCGATGCATACTAAAGAGGCCTTCTGTAGGGTGCGATGAATGAGAATGGACAAATGGTAGAGACAATTTGCTAAGTGGAAACTCATGTAATCTTCTAGAAACTTCTCCCATGACACTTGCCTCTCTGAACTCACCCAGGGATGAGTAAGAGATCAATGAAATTTTCGAGTGGAACCAAGAACTATCAGTGGAATGACACTAATAAAAAACCCACAGCTGACTCACACCCTTGTAAGACATCTATAAATAGATCCCTCATCTGAGAGATCTGGAGGCTGGGAAGTTTGTAATTTGTAAGGAAGTGTTGTTGGTTTATCTTTAAGAAAAGACATTGTATTGTGGGGTGATCTTGCTTTTCATGAGGTGAAGAGGGCTTTGATGCTGGGAGGATGATGCTGGATCAGACAGCTGGGTTGTAATCCTCTCTTCTATTATTAATAGAGTTCTTTGAGTTTTCCTCCATATAATCGTGTATTTGTGAATCTTGTTATTTGTGAATGCAATTGTATGGTCAATGTATTTTTGATTCTGCATTGTTTATGATATTATAGATTGAGATGCTTTGATGGTGTTTTGTTACTTTGACTCTACAGGTATTCTCTAAAGCGAGACAAGGAGGAGAGGAGTTGCAAACTCTATCAAGGGAGAGAGAAATCAAGCAAGGAGCCAAGCGGAAGATCCAAGTTGGTCCCCTTTGCTTCTCTCTTATCTATCATACATAAAGGAAATCGCAAATTTCTTTGATTGTTTGTTTCTAAGATAGCTACCCATCTTAGTGGGACTAGAAGATCGAAAAGACACTAGTTTTCCTAGAAACAAAACCCCTTGAGGATTCTCGCCCGACATAGAACTAACCATTTGTCCTTGATTGACAGAGGGAATTCTCATGTCAATTAGTGACTAACCATGCATGCCTAAGAATGGAGGGGGAATTGTTACATTCCCTACTGGCATGTGCATAGTAGGAACCCCCCCCAGGTATATGGATCTGGGCGTTTGAACTGTACAATGGCGGTCGACCATGTTGTTGGTGGATGGGAACAGCACCCATAGTGCCAAATTGAGCGTTATAGGGAGATCTGTATGTGGCACTTGTCGAAGGTATGTATTTTGACACGAAAGCAGTGGAACCTGGCATCGGCTGGGTCCCGCTCGTAGAGGGTGTCATGTGAGTGGTTATACCTGGGAAAAATGGGATAGCGTGGGGTTCGCCATTACCGGTGTTCTGGTGACAATTGACTAGGGAAGTGATGGAGGACCAAATGTGTCCAAAAAGTTCCACGACCCATTATTTGTCGACGAGATAGATGGAAATGTTCCAACTACCGAAGCAGGAAGTACAGGTACCGCGGGATCCAAGAGTGGGCCCGACAGATCCATAAGTGGAGGGTTGAAGGGAGGAAGGAATCCTTCCGTAAAGAAATTCTCTGGCAAACTTGAATCGTCGCTTGTCCAAACAGATCCTAAGTGAGATCTGGGTGACTGATTCCTCGAAGATGGTGAATCCGGTTCACTGGAGCTCGGCTGATCTTCCACAATGGGTGGAGGAAGTCCTAGCAATCGTCTAGATTGATGATGAGGGTCGGATGTAGCCACGGTGACCGTTAATTTTTATCAATAAATTTTATCATGATATTTGTTAAAGTCTCAAAATGATAACACTCGGGTGCCTAAAAATATATATAAAATACACTAAGTCTATCAATCAGCAAACAGAAGGAAAATACCTTGTCTGATAAGCATCAAGCACTGGAGATGAAACCTAGTATCTCAATGAATAACAGAGAAGGATGGCCAGATGTACAGTTACAATTACTTTAGAGCTTTGTCCGAACCTCAGATTGAGGGGCCAAGTACTCTCGTGAAGATGAGCACCCTCCCAAAAACTGAAGACAAAGTAGATCCATCTGTGTTAGGTACCAGGACAGCTTGTCCCAGTCACCTTGTATAAGTCCCTAAATGTTTGGCCACTAAAGATACCTCAGATCACAGACACCATCGAGGGGGACATAGCCATAGACAACACGCTATGTGCACAGGATACCTGAGTCCCTAACTTAGTTCCAAAATCCTCAAAGGGACCCCCAATACACAGAATACCCAAAGGAGTTGTAAGAGAAGGCGGGCTACCCTCACTTACAGTTCGATGTTGTCTTGTATTTTGATCTGCTTTTACTGGAGTGGTCCTGGTAGTATGAGTGAAGAAGGATTTTTTCTCTCTTTTAATGACACTAGTATTGGTTTTCGACCTTGGGAAGTTTACTCGCACTGCTTAGCCCAAGATCCTAGCCTGCCCTAATGTTTGTTTGCTCGAATAAAGAGTTACTGATTGATTTTAGGTAAATTTTATGTGTACTTGATTATTGTCTTCGGTATGGGAGTTGACGTATGAAATGTGATGATACTCTGACTCAACAAATCATACATAAGACAATGCTTTGGAAAATTTTCAATTCGATGAAAACAAGTTGTATTCTACACATTCATTTTTTTCACATATTCATATTCTTTCCATGCATCTTAGTCATTTAACACATGCATAAGCAAAAGACTTCTTTCCAATGTTTCTTAACAACTACTTGTAACGAAAATAGAGGAGCTTTTAACCAGCTAAATAGAAGGATGAATAAAAAATGTGGGTCTTCCTTTCGTAAAAAATGCTTTTAAGAAAGAAAAACAAAGCTTATTTCCCTAAAAAAAAAAATTGGAGGACACCAATGTTCTTAGCAAAATGCAGTAATAGATCTTATTTCAGTCTATGAGAAGGCTTCCCATCCCTATTGGCTTCTAGGCATAGCTAAAAATCAATGTATTAGGAGACTAACGCTCTATAATAGTGGCTACAGAGAGTTAATATGTCCACTAATGCTCCCTGTGAATAGGCACAATGCTTTATAAAGCTCTGTGTAGCTTTCTAACCTGCGTTACTGTGGGAAATCAGTCAAACAAAGGGCTTTCAAGATCAGATTCAGAGATGAATACTTGTAGGCAAGATGCAGCAAGATTTTTGGTGGGTCAGAAAGGGATTGTAGAAGTATAGGGAGCTCCTAGAAGGAGGAGAAACCGAGAAACTGTCCGGGCAAACTGTGAACTAGATTTATAGTCACCAGTGGAGTCGCCAATTCTGCTATGGGGTAAAATGCATGTTGTATGGAGAAGGAAAATACCCTCAAAGGTCTTCCTAGGACCTTCAACAGACTATAAGATTATTTGCAATGGTTACAAACTTACATGCATGTTCATAGACAATAATCAACTATCAAAGCATGAGAAGGAGATTACCTCAAGTCTCTGTGTAGATTTGTTTGGAGATCACAATGCAGCCAAGTGGAACTCCCTCAAAGCCGGATCCAAATCAAGTCCTGCACAAAGAAGAGACAAGTGTAATCAGAACATACAACTCCGATGATTGATACATGAATATATAAAAGAACATCTAATTGCATACAAATAAGCTACTCATATAAGCAGGTGTTAAACAAACAACTTAATAATGATAGTACTGACACCGTAGAGTAGACAACACAACTGCAGTTCTGTATTTATAATGGAAGAGTGATTACAACCATATGTTGCATCAGCCTTCCTCTACCCCTTCAGCTTCTCTCTCTCTCTCCCTTCTTGCTCACTTCATATGATATGAGACTATGCTCAACAGTCAAGTAGGCTATCCTTTCAAATGCTCTGACCTCTATCACAATGGCCCTAGCTTTGCTTATATAGCAATTGAGTTAGGGTTGCCAAGTTCCTCCTTGAGTTCACTAGGGTAAAAGCAATGAACTTGCCATGATTTTCAGCTCTTTCCAATTTGCCTCCTTCTTTTAGATTGGAAATCCTCCAAATATCTCAATTTTGGATGTTTCCTTGCTTTTCTTGCATAAATTTAGGAACAAATATCTAGATATTTATGAGTCAATTCATTCCTTTGACCCATTGAACTTCACCAAGTTTCACTAACGCTGTCCCCTCACTAGCAACATGAGTTAGTGGGATCACTAACACTCCCTTAGTCTTGGTAACAAGCTTTATAAAGTAGGTTGTTAGTGTACAACCAATGTTAGTGCGGAATCAAGGCCTGTAATTGTGATCTTTGCTTCAGTCATCATGTCTTTCCCCTATGAGTTGATGAGGAGGTCAATTTGTTGTATAATAAGGTTTCCTCAAGCAGACTCATGCATACGCGAGTTTCTTGTATTAGAAATGCGTGTGCATGATTCTGTGTCTTTACACAGTTGCATATACAATTTTTTGAATTGTTTTTTCAAATCCCTTTAGCCAGTTAGGTCTCCTGCCTGGTGATTTATGATGTTGTATGGTCATCTACTGTCTGGAGAACTCAGTTTTCTTGCAAGTTTTCTTTCTCAAAATCTCCTTCTCACTGAAAATCCTAGTTGGCCTAGGATTGCTTCTTAAGCAAGTTTTTGGTTTGTGTCTTGGGTTCAAGACTTTTGTTTGAAGTTCTTGGATGTTTTGGCTTTCCAGAATGAGAAATTGATTTTGGTTTTGTTTGCAGGCCAGATTTCAAGTTGCCTTGCTTTGATTTTCCTTCTTTGATTGGCCTAGTTGATTTTTGTGCTTTTTTTAGAGTCCTTTTTGGCAATTTTGAAAGTTTGTCTTTCTAGACATTTTGTTGGTTTTCCAAAGTCTTTTGCTGCTAATCAGGATCAGTTTTTGCAAGTTTTTAGTCTCTCTTGTTTCAAGTTTCATTTATTAATGAGTTTTATAACTTTCAATATTTAAAGACTCATTGTGCTTATTTCTTGATCTTTCAAATTTTAGTAATTCTTTTGAGACCTCAAAAAGTTGCTTTTGTTTCCGTCAAATAAAAAACATAGGAACATTGATTTTGTTTTCCTTTTCCCAAGCATTTAGTTTATGATTTCTTTCGTTTTGTTGTTGTGAAGAAATTGGTTTCTTTTATAATTTGTTCTGCTTGCTTTGGAGAGAGATTTGTTTCTAATTTTTTCCCTCTTCATTACCAAGATTGACTTAATTAACTCTATAAAGAACCGCATTTGCTTTCAAGTGTTGTTTAAGATCTTGCATTGTCATTCTAACTTGAATTAGGTTAGTTTGCATCTTAAGCATTCTTAGTCTTTTTAGATTTTGGGTGTGTGTGGATTGTTTTAGAAAAGAAAAGAAAAATATTTTTCTTATATATAAGTTTTCATAGAACCCAAGTAGAAATCACTCTTCATCGAAGAAAATAACTGCATGCATATAGTTAGTTTTCTGTTGGTTTCTTTTGCATCATAAAACATTATCGGTTTCACTCTTGTAATTCCCCCTAACTTAAAGAACAACTATATAAAATCAAGCGATTTAATAAAATGAACTAGAACTTTTATTTTTGTCATTAACAAACCCCAAGAAGTTTAGGTTCATTAGGGACTTGCAATAGGTGAGTGGAGAGTTAACTCTCCAAGGCCGCTCAAACTATAAAACTTAGAAGTTGAATAACGAGTGAAATCCAATATCATTACAAAGACTGGGAAATATCCGTGACTAGGAGTTAAGCATAAGGGAGAGTGAAGACAAGGAAGAGAGATACCCCCTCTCCTAGTTGTTGGATCCCACCTCACGATTGTTCTGCCCGACTTTTGATAAGAGTTGGTATCGATACTTGCCTTTCCTAGGGATTGCACAGGTGGTTGTAGAGGGGAATCCTCTGGCACCTAAGGCTGATGTTACATCACTTTCAGCAGTAGTTCTGGAGGGTACCCTTGTAAATCTTGGGTGCTTGCACCGGAAAGGGCTATTGTCTAGAGGTCAGCGTAACTACTTCTGATACCTTCTCTAGTAGGCCTAGGGCATAATTACCCCAAAATATTTTCGGAAGGCCCTTGATTTTGGATTTCTTGTATTTTGGTGTCTAGTCCGAATCTCCTAGAGTGGAAATACTTGAAAGTAGTTTGATTGTCTGTATCTTTAGGGACTTTTAGAGAGTGATATTTTCTCCTAGTTGGCCTAGATTTATAAATTTTTGAGTCTTTAAGTATACTTCTTAAAAAAAATTCAAAGTGGTTGATTGACCATCTCGTCAGTCTAAGAGACTTAGTGGGCTTTCACCTACGAGTCCTGAGCCTTCTCCTCGAAGGCGTAGGATAAATTCTTCTAGTGGTTTTCAATCAGTGGTAGCAGATGCATCGAAGATTGATCCTTCAGTTGGAGTTATTGGTTCACAAGATAGACCTGGTACAAGTATAGAGTTAGAGAAGAAAACTCCAGTTCTTTCTTGAGTCCTCTTCCAGTCGAAAGACATTATTGAGGTCAAAGAGCTTCCCGAGTCTATTTTGGCTCCTAATTCTCCTCTTCCTCCCGATCATCCAAACGTTTTATTATACGTCGAAACTCTAACCAACAGACCTTTGAACCCAGGTTTATATCAATATTTTCCTTCGATGACCATTGTTGGAAGCATGGCATCCACGATGAGCGCTACGGGTTGTAGGTTTTAACCCCGTACAAAAATTACCTACATACGAATTCCAAGAATAGAAAATAAAACGATGCGAGAGCATAACACATAAAACACATATACATAGAGACTTTCCCCTGGATCCCAAAACTGAGACTACCAGCTTGATTTTTCATTATATTCCTTTCAATGTTATAATACATATCTATACATGCCAAAGCATCCAATACCATGGACCGAAAACCATCGCATCCAAAACCATGTGCAAAAACCATGAACAAAACCATAGGTAGGTCTTCCCAACCTAATATAGGGTCCAAAAACAAATTTCCCTAGGGCACTACCCTGGACCCCATAGAGGGGGGCTACCATCCCCCCTCAAACCCCTTGTGACCCCCCTACTACACAATAGGTGCAACGAAGAGGGGGCTCTGCGCCCCCTCTAACCCCCTGGTTCACCATGTAGGTTAGTCGTGGAAAGAATATAACACAACCCAACATTCTCCCACTTGTTGTTTTCTTTCCACAGAGGGCCATAGGAGAGCTTAGTCATTTATCTAGCTCTGAAATGCCCATTGTTTCTCTACACCAAGAGAACGTCTCAGAGCTCATCAATGTGCTTTGTCTTTGAATGATAAGCAGGGTTCTTTGCCAAGAAAATTGCACTTTGGCTATCACAGTCTATCCTTATAGCTCCTGTACTAACCCCATACTTGAACACAATCTCTCCAACCACACTGCTTCCTTGCTTTCACGAGTGGTTATCATGTATTCTGCCTCTGTAGTTGATAGTTCCACTACAGATTGTTTCTTACTCATCCAACTGATTACACTTCCAAATAGGCTAAACAAATACCAACTTGTAGATCTTCTCTGATCCAGATCTCCAACCCAGTCTGCATCAACAAAGCCATGAGCATCCAATACTATGTCCAATCCTTATCTTCCTTGGTAGCACAAACCATAATCACTAGTGCCACGCAAATACCTGAAAACCTGCTTCACAACTGTCCAATGCTCCTTCCTTGGTTTTGACATAAACCTGCTCAATACTCCCACTACATGTGAAATGTTTGGTCTAGTATAGACCATTACATACATTAGGCTACTGACTGCACTAGCATATGGAACACGGGACATGTCCTCTTCCTCTTCTTGTGTCTTGGGACATTGTTCAGGAGATAACTTTACACCTACAGGAATAGGAAATTTCATCGGTTTACTATCCTGCATATTAAACCTCTGTAGTATTGTCTCGACATACTTCCTCTGGTTTAACCAAAGCTTCCTCTTTGCCTGACCTCTTTTAATTTCCATGCCCAAAATATAGTTTGCAGCACCAAGATCTTTCATGTTGAATTTGGAGGACAATTGGGTCTTCAAATCCTAGATAATTTCTTTGTCATTTCCAACTAGGAACATATCATCCACATACAAGACCATATAAATAACATGGTCACCAATTAATTTAAAATACACTCAGTGATCTGCTTTGCTATAAGTGAAGCCAAATCCCCGTATAAATGTATCAAATTTCTGATACCACATCCTTGGTGACTGTTTTAACCCATACAAAGACTTCTTTAACTTGCATAACAGTTCTTTCTTACCCTTCACCACAAAGCCTTCAGGTTGCTTCATGTAGATCTCCTCTTCCAAATCCCCATGAAGAAATGTTGTCTTCGCATCCATCTGTTCTACGTCAAAATCAAAAGTAGCAGCAACAGATAAAAGTAATCTAATAGAAGTTACCTTGGCAACAGGAGAAAAAATATCACCTAAATCAATTCCCGACACTTGGGAATAACCTTTTGCTACCAACCGAGCTTTGCATTTCTACACCTTTCCTTCTACATTTGTCTTCTTCTTGAACACCCATTTGCTGCCAATGGGTTTCTTTCCAGCTGGCAACTCCACCAGATCCCAAGCCTCATTTTTTTGCAAAGATACCATTTCATCAACCACGACCTCTTTCTAGAGCTTTCCATCCTCTGAATCTACTACTTCCTTCACAGTTCTAGGATCATCATCAGTAATACATCAAGCAAAATTTGAACAGAAATCAAATGGACTATACCTTTCTGGTTTCCTTCTTTCTTGAACTGATCTTCTCACACCCAGAGTTTGTGGCTCTTCATCTTCTAATTCCTCCACCCTAGAGTCTAATTCTTCCTCCTTTAGCTCAAACTTTATCTTCTCAGGTTTGTTTTGTTGGACTTCATGTTTAATAACATCTTTTACCTCTCTAAACACCACATCTCAGTTGTACACAACCTTCCGTGTTACTGGGTTCCAAAGCTTATAACCCTTTAAATCATCCTTATACCAAATAAAGATGCACTTTTCAGATTTACTATCCAACTTGGTTCATTTCTCCTTTGGAACATGTACATATGCATCACATCCAAATACCCTCAGATGTGAAAGAGAGGGTTTCTTACCAGTCCATGCCTCTTATGGATTCTTATCCTCCAATGCTGATGAAGGTGATCTAATGACCAAGTAACTTGTTGTCTCTATCGCCTCTGCCAAGAATTCCTATCCTAACCCGGCACCACTGCACATGCTTCTTGCCCTTTCCATCAACGTCTTGTTCATTCTTTCTGCAACTCCATTTTGCTGAGGTGTATATGGAGTAGTCCTCTGCCATGTTATACCACATTTTTTACATAAATCTTCAAATTCCTTACTGCAAAACTCTCCACCGTTACCTGTCCTCAGTACCTTTATCTTCTTCTCTGTTTGGTTTTCCACCAGAGCCTTAAATTCTTTAAACCTGTCAAAGACTTCAGATTTCTTCTTAAGGAAATATATC
>APFE031127894.1:89164-211341 GCA_000404065.3 Pinus taeda | reverse complement strand
CATCATATTTCTCATACTCGCAGAACCACTCTCTATGGGGAGTGAAGTGAAAGAATGCACCTGAGTCAATCAACCATGACTCATGATCTACATGTGTACTTGAAGAAACCAAGTACACATCCCCACCTTCATCTGAGGTGGTTTTTGCCTCTGCATAAGGAGCATCATCAAATCCCTTTCCTTTGTCAGGAGCTTTAGATTTACAGTCCCTTTTGTAGTGCCCTTCCTTTCCACATTTCCATCACACCACCTTTACAGGTTTTCTTGGAGATGTAGATCTCCCACTCGATGACTTATTTTTGTTTCTGTTTTGGGACCGTCCTTGTACAGACAAGGCATCACCATTCTGGCTCTCCATATTTTTCCGTCTCATCTCCTTCATCAGCAAGGATGAAACTATTTCATCAAATTGCAAGGCAGTTGCATTGCTACCTATTGCAATAACCAGACTATCCCATGAATCTGGGAGAGAACATAACAAACTAATGCATTTATCTTCATATGAAATTTTAATATCAACAGATAATAACTGACTTACCACAGTATTAAATGTTTTCATATGCTCTGTCACCGAGTCTCCATCTTTCATCCTCAAGTTATACAGCTTTTTTCGTAGGAACAATTTATTCACCAAAGACTTAAATTGGTACAAAGTCCCTAACTTGTCCCATAAAGCTTTAGCCATAGTTTCCCGTGATACATTCAGCAATACTGAATCTGAGACACACAATCATATTTTTCTCTTTGCCTTTTGATCCAACTTCTACCATTCTTCATCAGACACTCCCATTGGTTTAGTACCTGGATCTACTGTGATCCACTTATCTTTATCCACCAACAGATCCTCCATCTTGAGTTTCCACAACTCAAAAATCTGACCATTAAATTTCTCGATCTCTATCTTTGCACTTCTCACCATCTTATTTCACCACCAGAATCGATCTCGTAGATCTCCCACTGAATAGGGTCTACCACAGGCCCAAGTGAAACCCCTCAGCAAGAAAGGCGTCCCCTTGAAGCCAAAACAACTCCGATACCAAATGTAGGTTTTAAACCCGTACAGAAATTACCTACATATGAATTCTAAGAACAGAAAATAAAACAATATGAGAGCATAACACATAAAACACATAGACACAGAGATTTTCCCCTGGATCCCAAAACCAAGACTACGAGCTTGATTTTTCATTATATTCCTTTCAATGTTGTTAGGCAGCAGATCCCCACACGTAACGGTTTTGGGGCTTAAAGCCCACAATTTTGGGTAATAGTATGGTAAAGGGCCCGCGAAGTGTGTGGAGCACAGATTGTAATGAGTCAAGTCAAAGGATTGACTGCCCGAAAATAATGTAAGATAATAGAAAGCAAGTCGGCCTGCCCATCGTTCACGGACCATGCGAATGTATAAATAGAGTGAGGCTCTAAGGGTAGAAGGCATTTTTTGGTTCAAATCTTGAATGTTATGGGCTTATGAAGGCAATAGTCACTCTGAGTCTGTAAGTCTAAGTCGGGGTTCATAGTAGTTAGAGTAGGCTCTGCAGCTGTGTGCGGAAAGGCCTAGTAGAGTCTGCAGCTGTATGTGCAGACCCTTGCAGCTGCAGCTGAGTGTGCAAGGTGGAACTAATTGTACTGAACATAAGAGTAATAAAGGTAAGTGTTTCTAAATTATTGTGCATTTGGTCATAGATCTATATGTTTACGTTTATGTTTTGAGTTGATGCATATTTCTAAGATTTATGGTTACGTGCGCTGGTTATAACTGTTGAATGCTTGATGAAATACCTTAAGAATTAGATCAGATCTATAATAAACACATTTATAATAAGAATCTAAGAAGTGCGTCGTCGCCGAGCTACGCGAAGGCCAAACAACTGCATAGAGAAGCGTGAGTACGCAGATCGGTTTGCGACCCTTCTGGTCCTCATTAAGAAATCCCTAGGGTGCGGAAACCTGGTTCCAGCACTCTCCCATACTACTTCGGGTGAGACTTCAGTCCACGCTCGATGGATTGTTGCTGAAAGGGCTAGTAGTGCGAGATTTGTTTGGCTAAAACACTCCGAACCTGGGTCAGGCCCCATCAAGACAACAAATGGCTCCGTTATCGGGACTAAGATCTTCCTAAGGGATGTCTGATGTCAGAACACTGGAACCTTACGAAGAAAGAGATTGAAGATTGGTTGGATCAAAAGCTACACGAGTTCGTGGTACAGGAAAACAAAACCCCACAGATATATGAGAAAAGGTGGCTGGATCACTACATATATATAGAGATCCATGAGATCTTCTTCACAACCTTCTCGTTAGAATTGTATGGTTGGATCGTGAGGCTAGCTGATAGTTAGAGAAGGTGAAAACTTGATCAACCGATAGTGTGGACTCCAGAGTTGGTGCACAGGCTAGAGGCATCTGAAGATAAGATCATGCAGGCCATAGATCATTGTCTAGATCGGATAATAGGAGGGTTTATCATTGAGTTCGCAATATACACAACTATGAGCTATAGTGATGCTGAGCAGCATTTTCTCAAGGGACCGTGAGGTAGGTACATCAAATCTCTGAATACCTAGATTAAGATGTTGTTGTGTGAAAAAAGGGTGATGAAAATACATTAATGAGTGGAATTACATGGAGCAGAAAGGTCTACAAAGGTATCGAAGGGTTAGGAAACAATCCTTTAATTTCACTTCCGTGAGTAGGCGAGGAATAGCGCGATTGGGTTTCTCTGAGGAGTGCGGTTAGTTTGATAAGGTAGTGCATCCCACCGTTATCACCCCCACTTGTGTTGTCACCCACTTCGCCTTCGTCTCCACCATCTTCGACCACCCCACCTCCACCCAACCCACCATTCAGCATGGCAAGTGCGATCAAGTTGCCTGTATTCAAAGGAGTAGGAAGAAAAGATCCAGATTAGTTTTAGTTTGTAGTAAGAGCAGTATGGGAAGCACATGACATTACAGATGATAACATTAAGAAAGCCACCTTGGTAAGTGCACTGCAGGATCGCACACAGACTTGGTATATCAAGCACACTAGCGATCATCCAAATGCCAGAACAGCGAAGATCCAGGATGCATTGAAAAAAGAGTTTAGCCTACCAAAATTAGAAACTCAGTCAATCACCAGATTTAAGGAAATTGTGATGCTTCTAGGTGAGACTCTGAGGGATCTGGATGAGTGCCTGAAGAGTAGGATTTGTGAGGCTAATATGATGCTTTCAGATGCGTAGCACCATGTCGGGTTTGTGGCATTCTTAACACCACACCTAAGGATGGCATTGTCACAATAGAAGATCTCAACCCAGGCTGAAGCATTAGGGATAGTGATGAGGTTGCATGAAACTCCTATACAAGATCCTGGGTTGGGAGTTCAACAAATCCACGTGCAACTACAAAACTTATGCTTCGAGATGTAAAGCCTGAAGCAAGATAGGGCACCCCGATTAGAGGCATGTGAAGAAGTGTGGTGTATCAAATGCAAAGGCTAGGGTCACGACAAGGATCACTCTCCTGTATTCATGAGCTATTTGGTGGGAGGGGGACTGATGCCATTGACGCTGGAGGTACAAGCAGGGCCAAGTGTGGCACCTGCACTCTGGTGCGTGATTTGTCAAGTAGGAGGAAAGCATGCGATGGAAAACTGACACCTATTGCAGAAGTATACCTAGATTCCACAGGAACTATACTGTAACTTTTGTAGATCAGTGGGTCATGACGAGCAAACATGTTGGAGCTATGAGCTAATGATGGATAGGACCCTAGCCTATCGAATGTAGACTGAAACGTGAGGTTTCGATCCAGCCACAGGGGCACATGATGGATTCCAAGTACGTGGATGAGGGAGAGGAGGAATGGGACCTGGACTATGGCACAAACAACTGATTTATTATAATTGCGGAGGGTCGTGGAACTATGCTCGCAATTGTACCAACCCAACGAGAATATCTTGTCTGTACTGTGAGCAGTTTGATCATGAAATGGTAGATTGTCCAACGTTGATCACCCAAATGCACAAGAAAGGGATATTGCAGCCTACTCCAACTCAAAATATCCAAATGATGAGGTCCGAACCACACAAAGAGGATCCCAGCATAAACATGGTACTCAAAAGTGACGCAACTATAGGGGAAGATAAGAGGAAACAACTAGGAGAAGATTCAAAGGTTCACGAGGTTTCTACAAAGGATCTTGAGTATGAGATGGAATACGTGAAGGAAACATTTAAGGAAGCTAAGTAGAGCTTCATGGAGGCCTCTACTTCAGGTAGTAAGGATCAAATTGAGTCATGAATGGATCCTTCTGTGCTTACTACCTTTTTAGAGACATGTATGAAGTTGTTACACAAAAATAAGGTAGTTAAGGGACTACAAGAGCTGGTCACTAGGTGTGTAGGGTGAGGAGAGCCACTCGTGGTCTAGAAGCCGGGAAAGCATGCTTTGCTTACTATAAGGGAAATGCAATTGACGGCGCAAATTGGTGAGTATGAGATGGATCAAGTCATCCTGGATGTGGGGTCAGATGCAAATGTATTACCAAAATAGACGTGGGAATGCATGGGCAGGCCTGCGCTGCAATGGTCTCTTATTCAATTACGGATGACCAACTAACAAAATATCTTACCAATGGGAAGGTTGCAAGGGGTGACAATGGACATTGAAGGCATAAGTACACAGACAGACTTTGAGGTAATAGAAATTGTTGATGACAGTAATCTGTACCTTGTGTTGCTAGGAATAGATTGGGCCACAGACATGAATGGGGTCATCAACATAAAAAGAAGGAAGATGATATTCGAGAAAAAGTTGCTCTGGGTAATAGTTCCGCTGGACCCAGCCGAAGGAGAGTGCTACACTGAACCTATGCACGATGAGGATAGTGACGATGAACTAGACTGCATCTACCAGATAACGGCAAAATACCAAGATTAGATGAATCCAACAGCGGACGGGAGAATCTCATGGGAACGCGACAATTCTTGCACGTCGAACTCAGATGAAGAGATAGAGCAATGGCAGAATTGATTGCATGAAGTAAAAATGCTAAATTGTAATATGATGATTAGATCACTGCGACGCGTGACAACGGAGGTAAGGAAACTGACAGCAGATGATGGCGCAACAAATGGGGAGGAATTCGTAGACCACTGTGGAACTACAATCATGGAGCAAGAGCGGAACGATGTGCAAAAAGGGATGTTGTGCGCAACAACTACACAAGGGTGGAGTACACCTCAGAAGACTAAGTGGACCTGGCGCGAATGTAGAAGGCAGGCACGTGTACAGTTTGGAGGAAAAGGTAGGTTGAGCTTCCACCGACAGAATAGGCTATAGATGTATGTTGAGCAACCACCTACCTGACTAAGAATCAAAAATCAGAATCCGCCAAGATAGCAGGAAAAAAAGCGACACATAACCAGTTGTTCGTAATAAAGCATTCAGAAAAATAGGTGGGAGCATGAACAAAGTTCGCTAGATAAAAAAAACCCATAAGAATCTGTGTGTACCAAGGGTTAAATGGGAATATAGGACCATAAGCAAAAAGAGGAGTGTGCAGGTTATCCTATCATTGATAAGACAAGATGAAATCAGGAGGATAGTGGAATCTCCCTAGACTACAGCCCCCAAAGTTCAGACAAGACGCAAGGACCGGGGTAAAGAATTTGGCAGTTACATGAAGCCATTCGACACAAGAGCTTGAAACTTCATGAACTTGATGAAGAATGGGCATGACTGAGGAGGAAAAGCGTGATATTGGATGAAGAAATCAACAAACTAAACACCAGAGTTGAACAAGTAGACCGTGTGGAACTTAGGGGACTAGGCCTGACTGGCACTACTATTGCATTAGAACAACCTGCAACCCTTCTATCATGGCTGCGACCACACCTTACTAAGCAAAGGAGTGTAGAACATGATGTGCTACTGAATACAAAGGTACTTGAAGGATGCCCACAGCCCGGGCTAGCAGGGAGCAGAAGTCTCGCACGTGGGGTGCGACCACCTAACTATCTGTGGAAAGCACAGTCTCAGCGCTCCAAGCAGTTGAAAGGAGGTGCGGGACTATAAACAAGTCTATAGGGGAGGTGTGAGGAAAGGAGGTTTTGCACAGGGCCAGTCAGTTAGCAGGATCGTGATCGCGCAGAAGAGGCTGCACTGCCACGTGGAAAGGTTGGGAGGTGACCATTGACGTCGCTATTCATGACACGAAGTTCGGTTTACGATAGAGAGGAGTGGGTGGCGGGCCATTAAGAGAGGAATTCTGAGCTAGATACGAAAATATCTGCCACCAAGAAGATACTAATGACTCAAAAGTGGAGGGAAGGGTCGAATTCAAATTCACATGTTCTTATAAAAACCCTCGGGGTAGCCCCACAACAACACTTGGATATTTGAGATTCGAGCCAGTACAGAACAACAAACACCCAGCTACTTGGCCACCCATGAGTATGTACCTGAGCGGATCCAGGATAGAATCCATGTCTAGAACTAGAGTAAGGTTCGCGAAAGAGCCGTATCTAACCCAGGAGGAGCCGGGAGAGGCGACCGCTGTCCCAGAGGTTCCAATGTCCCCACGCATGTCGCGACCCCAGAAATACATGTAGGCTATGGGGCTAGTCTGGGTATCACTGTGATTCAGTAAATTTCAATGGAAGAAAAGGGAAAAGCAATCACCACTGAACTCGAGGAGGAAGAGGAAGATTTACAAGCCCTGATCGCTTAGATTGGAGCACAGGATGAGGAAGAGGAAAATGATTCCCAAGAATCTTCGACAATAACACTACCATCCTATATATCTTCGTGGAAAGGGAAGACCAAGATACCTAAGGACCTGGAGGCCATGAAGAGTCCACTCCAGACCCCGCTTCTTCCGGATGAAATAAGGTTTGACGATACACCACTGGGTTGGGTACCGAATATCAAATTCGAATATTGGGATCTCGCCGACGGTGAGAAGTTCCCCAAATTGGCCAAGGAGAAATTACTATAGAAGAAGTGGTTACAGGGTGTGCAGAAGGTGGGATTACTTAATCTGAGGTGGATACCCCACTATCACCGCATGACCATCACAATTTTTGTTATCCGATAGTTACTATGTCTAGTACATGATGGGTATCTCTGGCTAGAGGAATTGATTCCCATCATGGCCAATTTGATACACCGAATCTCCCAACTTCCTACTAAAGGAAATGATCCTACAACCATAGCTGGAATGAGTAGCAATGTTGGCCTCACAGAAGCCATGAAGGCTAAATATAAGTTGGAAAAGTGGAAGTGAGGGTATGTAATTGCAAGCATCAAAGACTGAGGGGTGCACGTAGCCACCCTGTGACTAGCCAGTAAGCTCACGAGGAAATGCCACGAAGATGAGGTGCAGCCTCTATCATTGCACTCGCGGAGTAGAGTGCAGAAGGGGTTTAGTTCAACTGGGCATAGTTTCTCTGTGAAATAATTTTAACGAATTGTAGGGAAGCCCAGGAGCAAAGTAAGACTTTCCATTACACAGGGTTGCTCCTAACAATCCTACTAGTTGCAGGAGAGTTGCCGAAGGGTAGCCAGTTTCCCGACATTGAGAAGAACCTACCTAGAGCTGTGTGGTATAACTCGCTCAGGCTACGAAAGATGCCACGTGGATTCGTGAGATCAAGGTGTTTTGGATATTCATGGAGACGAGTATCCGAACACGGATCAACCACAGACTGCAGTTATCCCTAACAATATACAACCATTTGCAAAACACGACTGATTTCAAGACGGATATACATAATCTGTATATTTGGGCGTGAAAGGATCTCACTCGATCATGGGTAAAGCCTCCATTCAATGCAATGGATGATGAAATTTTTGAGGCAATGGCAGCATGGCCTCTAGAGTGGCACACTCCAGACTTAGTCAAATTAGAAAAGATTACAGCTCAACATCGGAAGAAGGAAATCAAGCTACGCATCATAAAGTTGGCGGAAAGAACGCGCCATGAATAGAAAACACCCATGCAGTGGGAGGTGACTGAAGCAGCAACAGAGACCATCACTGCGCTTGTCGAAGAGATTGTGGAGGCTCAGGAAATGTCCATGGAGCAGGACATACAGGTGGAAGTGGAGACACAAGAACGCATGGACCTGACCATAGCATCGATTCAACTTAAGAGACCACGCTTCCAAGAGTAGCCACCTGCACGCAAAAAGACAAAGACAATAAGGACTTTGGAGGGCGATCTTCTTGCGAGTAGTCAACTAGTTCGTGATATCACTAAGGATGCTCTAGAGGAATTGGCGATGGAGTAGAAAACTGTGTTGGGGTCACTCAGAGCACAGCTGCAGGCATTACAGGTGTGACCCCCAGGAGGGATGATACCAAACCTAGCGAAAGATACACCCACAGCTGAGTAGATGGTGTGCACCCACACAATGAACACTTTAGTGTTACTAGCAGGCACCGTCCTAGTAGAAGCCGAAGGTGATATGAGGGGGGGTTGAATTTGGCTGCCCTTCCCAGAGAGACCCTATACCAGCTGCAAGATGGGGTAACCGCTGAGCTCCATACCAGGGGAGGTTGCGCCCTCCAGGTCTTGATGGAGCAAAAAGGAAATCTAGAGCAGGTCAGTCTACAGTGGGATGACTTGGTCACAAACAACCAAGAATTGGAACAGGCCATGGCGGAGGTTTGTAGTAGTGTACTAGAGCTAGCTGTGCCAACAGAACTCCCAGACACCAAAATTATTCATCACATTGCCGTAGGATTCCGTAAGGCCCAAGAGGAGGTTGCCAAAGCTCAGTGGAAATTGAACTTGCAAATCGGAGAGCTCAGGCTAAAAGCGCAACCCCCTACACCATCAGAAGTCAGAGAGCAATGCTGCCACGCAATTCAAGTAGGATTGGAAGTGATAGTGTGGGCTGTACAAGACTGCACAGGATTGCTAGATTAGTCCCTTCTTATGCTCACATCACTACAAGAAGACCCAACGCTGCAACAGGTAGAGACAGAAGTGCGGGAATTACAGCAGGCTTATGACAATGTCTTGGTGGACTATGCAAACGGTCGCCATCACTCAGCGCTTGGCCAAGATGAGGGATGCCCAAGCTTTAAAAGAACAGGTGGACGTCACACGACATTGAGAAGTTGGGCTCAAAGCATGCATCCAGCCTTGGCATGAGGAAGCGTTCACGATCACCATTACGATCGAGGGGAAGCTGACCCAGATGTAGGACACATACGCGTTAAGGCAAGAAGGTGCCTTCAACAATGCTTCAGAATGCCGAGCATAATTGATACAGCAGACAATGGAAGAATGTGTGGCAGAAGTCAGTGCAGTGCAAATGTTTTTGGAGGAACTCTGAGCAAAGATCAGCACACCAACCGAGTGACTCAGGATGAGTCATCATGATTGTGTCGGGGGCCTGTTGGGCAGCAGAACCCCCATGTAACGGTTTTGGGGCTTAAAGCCCACAATTTTGGGTAATAGTATGGTAAAGGCTCCGTGAAGTGCACAGAGCATGGATTTTAATGAGTCAAGTCAAAGGGTTGTCCGCTCGAAAATAATGTAAGATAATAGAAAGCAAGTCAGCCTACCCATGGTCCACGGACCATGCGAATGTATAAATAGAGCGAGGCTCTAAGGGTAGAAGGCAGTTTTTGGTTGGAATCTTGAATGTTATGGGTTTATGAAGGTGATAGTTGCTTTGAGTCTGTAAGTCTGAGTTGGGGTTGATAGTAGTTAGAGTAGGCTTTGCAGTTGTGTGTGTAGAGGCCTAATAGAGTATGTAGCTATGGGCGCAGACCCCTGCAGCTGAGTGCACAAGGTGGAACTGATTGTACTGAATAGAAGAGTAATAAAGATAAGTGTTTCCGAATTATTGTGCATTTGGTCATAGATCATATGTTTATGTTTATGTTTTGAGTTGATGCATATCTGTAAGATTTATGGTTATGGGCATTGGTTATAACTATTGAATGCTTGATAAAATACCTTAAGAATTAGATCAGATCTATAATAAACACATTTATAATAAGAATCTAAGAAGTGCCTCTTCGCCGAGCTACATGAAGGCTAGACAGCTACACAGAGAAGCGTGAGTACACAAATTGGTTTGCGACCCTTCCAGTCCTAAAAAAGACATCCCTAGGGTGCGGAAACCTGGTTCCAACAGCATCCCAAACTACCTCATGTGAGACTTCAGTTCGCGATCCATGGATTGTTGCCAAAAGGGCCGGTAGTGTTGTATTTTTTTGGCTAAAACACTTCGAACCTGGGTCAGGCCCCATCAAGCCAACAAACATTACAATACATATATATACATGCCGAAGCATCCAATACCATGGACTAAAAACCATCGCGTCCAAAACCATGTGCAAAAACCATGCACAAAATCATAGGTAGGTCTGCCCAACCTAATATAGGGTTGAAAAAAATTTCCCCGGGGCAAAGGGGGGCTACCCTCCCCCCTCAAACCACCTATGACCCTTCCACTACACAATCGGCACATCGAAGGGGGGGCTCTGCCCCCCCTCTAACCCCCTGGTTCACTACTTAGACTAGTCTTGAAAAGAATATAACACAACCCAACGTGGGTATGAAAACTCCTATATCCATACAAGGAGGAGGAACAATTTCTATACCTTATGTTACTCCTAGCACTGCTATTTTTAATTCTACTTCCATTCCATCTTTGAGTGGAATTTCTCAAGTTGTTGCCTCTAGCATTGGATTCTTCCCTTTTGGAATGTTGATCAGCACGATTCCTTCAGTTGCGTTAAGTATTCCATCAGATGCCTCCACATCCATGGCAAGTGGATCAAGTTATTTTTAGGTTTTCCCATTTAGGGGTGGCCATATACCACACTCCAACCCATCTTTGGGATCAATACTTTTTTCCTCTATGGGTCAAAGTTATAATCTATTTCAAGGTTGGAAAAACCCTGCAGTTAGTGGGTTAGGAGCCGAGAATCAATCTTATTTTAGCCAATAGGGGAATATGTCGTATTCTTCTGTCAATTCATTCCAGAAATTTTCTCCCTATGCTAATGCATGGAACCCTTACCAAGGGCTCTCTATTCCTTTTAACACTTCTCTAGAGGGAAACTTTACTAGTTATGAAAGTTTTTCGATAGGAGTTGGTCAAACTCCATTTGTTATGGACCACAAGGAGCTCCTTATGGTTCAATTGGGTCTACGAGATACTTTAGGCATCCTGGTGCCTTTACAAATCTAGGCCATTCTTTTCAAAACATTGGGAGTTCCACCCACACCAGGTGGAATCCTCAGGGTCCTCTGTGACTACCTTTCTTGGAAACGTTAAACTTTCTAGATCTTTCTAAATTGAATAATGATATGATTAGGTATAACCCGGTTTGGCCTCCTGTCCCAACCAAAATTCCCACAGATATACCTAAATTTGAAGGGAAAACTGGTGAAGATCCAGGTGACCACATAACCACTTTCCACTTATGGTGTTCATCAAACTCCCTGATAGACGATTCAATCAGGTTGAGATTATTTCAATGTACCCTAACTGGGAATGTGACTATGTGGTACATAGAACTTCCAGGAGGAACCTCCAATTCTTTCGGTGATTTGGATACTATCTTTTTGAACCATTTTCAATTACCTGTCCGATATGATGTTGGAACTGTGCTTCTGGCTAATTTCCATCAGGATCAGGAAACTCACATTTCAAATCATATCTAGGAATGGAGGAGAAGGAAGAAGCTCATTAAAGTTGATATTACACAAGAATTATTTCTTCAATGGTTTCTTAAATCTTTACAACCTCTTATAGCTGACAGAGCCTGAGCTAAGTCCTCAACGATGCTGTAGTGTTAGGCAGCACGAGCATTAGGGTTGTAAGACAATCTCTGGAGTACACCTTTAGGAGGGGGTTGAATAGGCGTCTTAGTGCTAGATCTCTCGATATGGAGTGGACCAGAACTGGACGGAGGAGCGCTTGAGGGGACCTCAGGCTCCTTCTCGGCGGATGACAGATATTCCTTTGCTCGAGTCATAATATGAATGGGAATCGTTCCAGCCATGAACACTTGGGAACCAAAGGGAGAAGAAGACGAGGATGGGTCAGCCACCATTTGCATTTGTTGTGAGGGGAAAGGTTCTTTCAGAACTGCTAGAATACCAGGAGCACCTTTCAATAAACGACTAACTTCGGACCGCCTTAGGCAATCTTTGGTATAGTGATCCTCGTCGCAGATAAGACAAGGATACTTCGATTTACATTTGGTTCCTTCCTCAGGTGGAGGTTTAGGGGAGTCATGTTTGGGTTGATTAGATTTATTCTTCGGTTTCACCTTTTTCTTCCCTTTCGAGGCTTTATCCGCCGTGATGGACTGAACATCGTTGACCTCAAAAGTATTTCCAGAATTAGACACACCTTGAGAAGTGTTTTCGTTTGAAGCATTTGATTTTTGCTTCCCAGGGTTCGCAGATGATTTCTTTGAAGATGGATTTACAGAGCCAATAACACCATCAATAGATGGCTTTGGCAGAGCTTTGGATGTCCCGGGTCTCGGGGCGTTAGGAAAATAATCATATAAGGTACCTGACTGAGAATAATCTAAGTTGAGGTACTGAGCACGCGCGATAGCCTACTCTTCAGTTACACAAGCTCCCATAGCAATGTCTCGCACAATTACAGGGACAAAGGGGGTCGTAAACCAATCGGTTAGGAGCTGATCAAGAATCCAGAACTTTATCAAACGACGACGCCGTCTCCATTCATTTATATGATCGGATATATGTGTGGCCGTGTCCTGTTTAAGAGACGTGAGGAGATGTGTTCCCCTCTCATACCGAATGGGCAACTGAAAATGCGTTAGAAATTCCATTGCCAATGAGTTGAAATCTTGAAAGGATCTTCGAGTCAACTCAATGTACCACTTAGCAGCCGAGCCGGTGAGAGTCCTTTGGAAAAGGCAGAGCCGGATTGAATCGTCAAGCCATGAATTTGACGAACACCAAAGGTGGTAAGTCATAACGTGGGCTTGAGGATCTTCTCCAGCTTTGCCATCGAATTTGGGACAATCATCGGGTATCTTGGTTGGAACTGGAGGCCAGAAAGGATTATGAAGGATATGATCATTAGTCAATTTGGACACATCCGGTAGTTCCAATGTTGCTAAGAATGGTAACTAAGGATTGAAGGACATCTGTGGCCGTGGATAAGAGGTAGCACCAGAGTTCCAACCAGTTGCTGGTTGCCCCCATTGATTTTTTCCTGATGGACCAGGCCCATAAGGGTTCTGTCCGTAGGGATTCTGTCCATAGGGGTTGTAGCCATAACCGGACGGTTGACCCTGGATTTGCCCCCCAGCACCCCATTGATTACCAACCTAGCCTGTAGGAGCAACATACTATTACTGGTAATTCTGATAAGGAGCGACCTGCATTTGTTGATAATTTTGGTATGGGGAAAACTGAGCTTGCCCCTGGGGTTGCTGGTAACCATACAGTTGCTGGGTTCCATACTGAGCCTGGGAACTAGGTTGCGCTTGATAAGAAGGTTGGGATTGAAACCCACCTTGCATCTGAAGACCAATTTGGGTCTAGGGCCCAGCCTGGGGCTGAAAACCGGGTTGAGCTTGAGAAGCAATCACCATTTGCATGCCCCATTGAGTAGGCCTAGAAAGATGTCCTTGAGAGGATGGAGATTGGGCCACTTGGCCAGAAGGTTTCCCTAGTTGAGTTTGGGATGGACCTACTTGCCTAGAATGTTGAGCTTGCTAGGTGTTAGGTTGTCCTTGTACAACCGAGGGTTGTCCTTGCGGAACAGATGGCTGAGCGGACTGAACAGTTGGTTGACCTTGGGGTTGACCAACTTGTCCAGATGGTTGACCAAGCTGAGTAGTGGGTTGGCCTTGCTGCACGTAAGGCTGACCACCCTGCCCAGAAGGGTACCCTTGCTAGATTCCAGGTTGTCCTTGTTGGAGATAAGGTTGTCCTAGATTCCCATAGGGTTGACCGGAAGGGTATCCCTACCGGACTCCAGGTTGTTCTTGTTGGATATAAGGTTGTCGCGGATTTCTAGAGGGTTGCCCAAGATAAGTGAAAGACGGACGAACATAGGCCAAAGGTTTTCCCTGGAAGGCTTGTCCTTGTGGCCCTCCAGGCTGCCCTAGACAGGATTTCCCGTAATACTGCTACCCATAAGAAGGTTGCGTGTAAGATGGTTGACCTTGATACGATGGTCCTTGGTAAGGCTGTCCTTGATCCGGACGGGGCGCTTGGCCGCCACCATAACCAGTGGTACCCCAAGCAATTCTTAATGGTACTGAGACCTCAACCGTAGGCTGAGATGGCAAGGATCTAATATACAAATGATGCCCTATGGGGTCATAATAATGATTTGGACCTTGTGCGCTCGGATTCTGAATGGCATGCAAATACTGATTATATGCCTCCCCTGCTGGAATGGAACCAGAAGAAGGTGGGGAACTAAATGCAGGATGGAAAACTCTGGATGTATGTTTTAACTGGCCACTATGTACTGAATCGTGGGACGGACCAGCAACAGTAGTTACGATCGAAGACGCCGTAATGGCACTAAAAACCAGTGTCGAAGACGCTACACAAATGGTCGGAATAGTCGGGACTGAAGTGAAAACTGTATTGTGAACTTGTGGAATAAAAGATCTCGTAGTGGGAGTGATATTATGATCCCACATGGTACCAGAAGAGGAGTTCCTAGAACCCATAACATCCCTCAAAGCCTTATAGCATAAGAGTACTGTGACACCGAGAGGGGTGATAGTGAAGGGCGGGGTTATGATCGGGGATGTGGCCGAGATAGGAATTTCGATACTTGACAAAATAGGTGTCTCACTCGCTATAGGAGATGTGTCATCCATGTCAGAGGAAGACATTTGGACCGAAACACTAGTAGGATTAAAAGGAAAATCCTCTTCGGAAGGCTCCCAAATAGGGTTCCAATATAGATCGTGAAAATCGTCTTCTGGAGAACAAGAGTTCAATGGTTGGACACTTGGAATAACAGGCAAAGTGTCACCACAAACCGGTGTCTCAAGAGCAGCAGAAGAAGGAGACCCTTGGTCACTAGGGATGGGAGAGGGATTGATGGTTCCGCCAGGATGATTCGATTCAAAAAATCCTAGACAAGCTAACCAGAAAAGGCCGTACTCAAACTAACACAAACAAGATCTAACAGGGTAAGTGTGAACGTGGCCGAATAAATTTTAAGACACAAGGAAATAAATTGACCTTTTCATCTTTAAAGAGTTGAGAAAACGACAAAACGATGACTCTAGTCGCCTTCGAATGTTTAGTGAGCCCGAAGTGACAAATGCTCAGGTGAGCCTTTTCTTTTAGGGAGTCTGAAAAGGATCAAAAAGTGACTACTCTGGAGAACTAGGCAAAAGGTTTACCAGACAATCCGTAAAATTGCATATACACCTTGGCAATCATATGAAAACCAAGGACTTTCCGTACGGCAGTCAATCTTCCCGAATGTTGTGTTCGATGCGTTACGGGTCATAAGGTGGTAGACACGGCTTCCTTTGGATAAAGTATGATAACCTAGTGGGGTCTCCCCATATACTCGACGGTACGTGGGAGCACAAGTCCGTACTAGACCACAATTGAGTCACAAATGGAGGAATCACCCAACCTTGAGTGCAAACAAAAGTGACTAGGTTTAACAACGCCGAAGCACGTCTCTAGCCTAGACCTCTAAAAAGTGTGCGTTATGGTCCAATGCGTTGTTAGATTCATTTGGTTTATTTTAAAGTTGATCTTGTATTAGGTTTAAGTTTTCAGGCCTTACCATATGTAATATCTCAAAATTCCCTAAATGCAAACTATATGCCAAAATATGTCATTTCATTCGATGAATGCTAGTTACGAGAGGGTTTGAGAGATTTCACGCAAATGAAATGATCACAAAACAACAAAGAACTTCCCTAATGCAGCTAATGGAAATTAACAAACTTTTCTTTAAGATCACTAATCACTAATCAAAATGAAAAGCTCTAATTTTCATTAACTAATACAAAGCAAAAGAGATTTTTTCTTTTGTTGATGGAAAAATGCACTAAACAACTTTGAGAAATGATAACAAACAAATTCTATTCAATACAAGCACATTCATTTCCCAAAATCACAAAGAAAACCTCCAAAGAATGAGGAAAATCCCAAAGACACCAATGAGCCATGTAATCTAGGCTCAAAGTGAGACGAAGTGGAATTCAAGTGAAGACAAAGTAAGTCACCCAAATAACGCAATAAAATGATTTACAACCACCAAACAAGTGCAAAGGAGCAATCAAAGAGTCGACTGAACCACTAGAAGATAAAAAAACACCTAAGGAAGGCTCGACACATAAGGCCACTAGATGCCCTAGGGCTAGAATTGTGAAATCAATGGAAAAAAGCAAACACCCAAAGGGTAACGATCAAAGCTAGTCAAATCACACTCCAACACACTCAAGTAGTCTAAAAAAGGTACCCAGAACAAAAACCAAGCTCAAAGGGCTCACAGCCAAGAAAACTTTAAAAGTTCCCAGGCCTGGCGCGACTGTCAGGCTGCAACTAGTTCCTTTCAGGGATTGGCACGGGTTGTCAATGTGCAACTAGTGCCAACTGGCGCAAATGTAACGCTATAAAAGAACACCAGCTGAGTTTTCTATGCAAAAATAAAAAAAAAACGAGCCAAAGCTAAGTTAACAGTACCCAGGTACACCAAGGGGCAAGAAGCAACACAGGGACTCAACCCAGAAGGCTAACCAAGCAGGAGAAACCAAGAAACAAGGCAAGTTCCAAGTTGTTCAGTTCTTAAACCAAACCAGAGATGGACTGAAGTGGCATTGATCTACTTTGCTAATGCGGATCAATAGCGTTTCGAAGGCTATCTAGCCGTACTTCAGGCTTCGTCTAAAGTTTACAAATCAAACAACAAGACAAAACAAAGAACAAGACAAAAAGCCAACTCCCCAGCGGAGTCGCCAAATTGTTGTGGAGGTAAATCCCCTCTACGGACAAAGATGATCCCTACTAGCCCAAATGGGGTCTAGCACCAATCAAACAATGCTAACATGCAAGTTCCTAATTCCAAATCAAAGACCGATGATGAGGGCCTACCTGGATTCCAACGCTAGTACTTGTAGAAGAGTCGTCGCTCTCGTTCCTTTGCTCCGGCTGGTCACGATCCCCACGATCCTTGTGAACGAACACCTGCACATGCAAAGAATGACAAAACCAAGCATAAAATCCAATAGATGCAACTATATGTTAGCCAGAAAGCATATAACTCAATCATCATTACAAAATACAATAAGAGTGGAACCATAATGATAGTCGTCTATTATTGATAAACAAAGAAGAATACAACCATAGTTCTGACGTCAAATCCTCCTTTGGCTGGGTGATCAGCAGCACATGCCTTTCAAAGCTTTTTGGGAATGGGGAACAAGCCTCTCTCTCCTTGGTTACTTGGACAAGAATCTCCTCACTTTAGATTTAGCCTTGTGGGAATGAAGAAGGCTTCTTGCAGCATGAACTTAGCAATTCTCAGACTTTGGGACTTAGAATTTGGAACTAGCTTGTCAAAGGCAAAAGGACAAGCTTTTATAGATAGAGGAGGAGTTAGAATTTTCCACAATATTCATGGGGTTGGCTTTACCACTAAGAAGCTTCCATGAGAGGTGGAGAACTACTTCCCCCTATGGAGATTCGAAGCCAAACTGACCCAACTCAATATAGATTCAGCTCATGAGTGGGTTAGGAAGAACCTTCGTAAGTTTGTTTGTTAAAAACTTTACCCAATTGAGCTGGCGCGAGTGTGACTCTGAGACAGAGCGCCAGCTGGCATGCCCTCTTTGGAGGATTTCCCCCATTGGCACGAATGATACACAATGGAACCACGCCAATGGAAAAAGTGCTATTTTTATGGGTATTTTGCAGAAGGTGTCTTCAGGGCATATAAAGTTCATACTTAGGGGAACACAATGCAAGTGTTTCCAGGTCACGTCACTTCTCACAGGTCCCGAAATGAATCCTCCAAGGTGCGGGAGAAGGGGTAACAGGGATGGTGACAAATTACTGTGTAACAGGAGGCAATCAGGAAGGGGATCATTTATCAAATATCTACATGATGAGTTCACATATCGACATCGCTATGCGATCGTGTGATTATGGTGAACCAGAATCATCTAAGGCTAAGTCTTCTTCTGATGCTTCAGAGCCGCTCCATATTGAGAGGCCCTCTGTTGAGTCTATACCTGTTATAGACATTTTTGGGCACTTCAACCCCAATCATAAATGTCCATAAACTGAGGGCTCCTAAGTCCCTAAAAGTGTTGCTTCACTACCTAAAGGAACAAGGTCAGCTGATTACATCATCTCCCAGATGTTCTCCACTAAAAATTGCTCATAAATGGTCAAAACTGGACCATACCGAAACCCCAGTGTAGAGGGTACGATGCATATCACCTTCCTAGTGTACAAGGTGCAATGCATACTGAATTTCTCCTTTGTAGGGTGCGATGGTCGGGAATGGACAAATGGCAGGGACAAAATGCGAGGTGGAAGATCATGGAATCTTCTAGAAGCTTCCCCTTTGACACTTGCCTCTTTTTTTTCGACCAGGGATGAGTAAGATATCATCATTCTCCAAGTGGAAGCAGGAACTATCAGAGAGAGGACACTAATCAAGACAACAGAAGATGACTCACCTCCCTATAATCATCTATATATGGATCCCTCATCACAGAGATTCGGGGGTGGGAATTTTGTATCTTATACTTTTCATCTTAATAAAGCTATTCAAGTTTTCCTCCATATTCTTGTATGTTTACTTATATATGCATTTGTATGGTTAACACACATCTGGTCCTATGTTATTTATGAATATAGATCTTTGTTCTTCGATAGTAGTATGTTGCTGTGATTCCACAAGTGCTCTTTGAAGCTGAGCAGACAAAGCAAAAGCGGTAAGGCTCTATCAGGAAGGAGAGGAAATCAAGCGCAAGACTAAGGTTGGTCTCCTTTGTTCCACTCCTATCTATTTTCATAAAGGAAAGTGAAAGTAGACTTTACTTGTTTTTTTCTAAGATAGCCACCAATCTTAGTGGGAATAGTAGCATCCAAGTGGACACTATTCCCGGTAACAAAATGGCGACTCCGCTGGGGAGCGACTAGATTGTTTGTTAGCCTATCTATCTTTGTTTCTTTTATAAACTTACAGATGGAGCGTGAAGCCAAGCCAACTAGCCTTTGAACTGCATTTTTTATACAAATGCAAAGTAGATCAATGATGCTTCAGTCTATCTCTGGGTTTTTTTTATGAATTAAACAATCGATCTGCAAACAGTCTAATTGCCCTAAGTGGTGGCTCTAGTAACCTCTTTAGATCACCCCTGTGTTTTACATATACTGAACATTACTTACTGGGCATAAATCCCTGAACTGAATTGCAAACTGTGAGTAGAAACTTGTTTAAAGTCTTGCACTGGTACCATCGCACCCTGCCTTCAAGGCAGTCTATATGCATCGCACTTCCCAAGTGCAGTAGGTGCGCTGCATACTAGTTTCACTGTGTAATAGGTGCGACGGTAAGGGAAGGTTAACTTTACCTTCCGACTGTGGTTTTTTCTCACTGTTTTCAGTCCTATTTAAAAGTTTTGCTGTCTGTAGTTAGTGATTCTCTGTGAAAACCCCCTTCTCTTGCATTATTCTACCTCCTTAGTGCAAAGAACTATAAGAGTTTTTATGTATTGTGCGCCATTTTCAGTTCTCTTTTGCAAAAAGTAGCATAGTCGAACTGCCATTTCTTGATCTGAAAGTGTCGTAGCTTTTGTTTTTAGTTTTAAAAGATAGTCCAATTGTTCTTGATAGTTGATTATACAGTTACTATTGCATATTATTTGAATTAATAGTTTTTAAAGTGTTGAAAAGCAATTTTCATTTCGAAATCGCAAAGTGTCTCTCCTACCTTCACTTCATTTTGAAAAGAAATTTGTTGAGTACTGTCGCTTTGAAAATAATTTAGATTTGCACATAGCTTTCTTATCATCATTCATAGATTAAGAAGGCTGAAAACAAATACATGCATGTGCATTTGCATTTCGACTGCTTGGTTTGATTTAGGATAGTGCATTTAGCGTGTGCTCTGTGCTCTTCACTGAAAGATTCTTAACTTTCTTTCCTTAGTAGCTAGGATTTTCATTGCCAATGAAGATTAAACGTTTGTTTATCATCTTAGACTGCATTTTATGAATTATATACACATCACGCGGTGAACCTGAAAGGCAAATTTTTAAGCAAGATCAACTTAAAATAAATTTAATGAATCTAACAACGCTTTGGAACCTAACGCACAACATCTAGAGGTTCAGGCTAGAGACGTATTCCGACATCGTAAAACTTGGTAACTGTTGTTTTCGTTGTTGGTTGGGTGATTCCTCCACTCTGAGATGGCAAGTGCCAGTACGGACTTGTGCTCCCACGTACCATCGAGTATATATTGGGAGACCATAATAGGCTGCATCCTTTATCCTTAGGAAGCCATGTTTGCCACCCTATCGATTGCAATGCACTGAACACAGGATTCGGGAAGATTGACTGACGTACCGTAAAAAGTATTCTGTAGTTTTGCGATTGGTCTGGTAATCCCCTCTGCCTAGATCTCCAGAGAAGTCCAATTTTCTCCTTTTTAGACTCCTTAAAGGAAAAGGTCCTCTGAGCACTTGTCACTTCAGGCTCAATAAAAATCGAAGGCGACTAGAGTCATCTTTTGTTTTTTCTCGACTCTTTAAAATTGAAAAAACAAGTTGTGTCAAAGCATATAAAATTTATTTTAAATCGGAATAACATCACAAATTCCCCCGTTGGTCTTTCGGTTGAGAAACCGGAGTCTACCAACCAAGGATTTCCCCTTGGAGGAAATCCTAGTCCCTTCTCCTCTTGGGGAGATGTTGGTGCACCCCATATGGCCACTTTATCACTTCTAGGGTTGAAAATTGGTTTGCCTGTCTGGCTCTTCTCTACCTCTGTTGTTCAAAATCCTGTAATTCCTGAATAGTCAAGTCAGCAACTAGATGACGCTAGAGTTGCCTCCCAACCTTCTACTTCGTCTAATTCTCCCTCTCCTCCTTCCTCTTCGCTTGATAAAGCCGATAAAGCTAAAAATCATGTAACTGAGAAGAAGAAGAAATGGAAAGAGAAAAAGAAAAGAAGAAAAAGGAACCAAAATTGAAAGGGGGCAACCAAGCATCATCTAGCGAAAATCCTCACACCGCACCATCGAAACCTAAATCTCCTTGTGTCATTTGCAATGGAGACCACTATCACCGATATTGTCCCTGCATCCCTCGGATCTTAAGGGACTGGTCTCCTCGTTTGCACAATTTGGTGGCATCAACCTCTGACAATCATGTTGAATGCACACCATCAACCAGTGAAAGTGAAGCACATGGACAGAAAAGGAATCCCATATTTCCTTGTAAGTTGTGTGAAGGCAATCATGCCATCCACCGTTGTCCCTTCCTTGACGAGGCTAAAAGAGTTTTGGATGACCATCCTGTTTCACCACTACGGATTCCTCCTGGATATAAAAAACTCTTGCCAAGTCCTCCATCGGTTGCAAATCTAGCTAGCCCGTCATTGTGGTCGGCTGAAGCATCTATCATTGAAAATGAACCCTCTAAATCCATACTAGGCAAAAGTCAAAAGGTTGAGACGGCAGTTGACCCGGTCGTGCCTTCAGAGTTTTCATCTTTGAATGATACCGTCATTGAAGAGAAAGAGAACGACACCGTTCAAATTATTTTCATCAACATAGATTCCGATGAACTTGGGGGCAGTCCACCCGTTCCTTTATCGCAGGAAGGAAGCTCATTAGAGTCATACCCGGCCGTCTATTCGGTCCCACCACCAAGCAACCTAGTCGTTTCCTTCAACTGGAATCTACTAGGCAGACCCCGTTTACCAGCTAGTGTACCATTCAAAATCATTGTACAAGCTTACAGAATGGCCATGGCTGGTACCATCATCGATGAAGGGGCTTCTGTGAGTATCCTTTCCTCAACTGCTTCGAAAGCGCTTGGTTCACCATCGATTTTGCCTGAAATGAGAAATCTGACAGGCTTCGAAAAAGGAACCAGTCGACCTTTAGGGATCCTTCCAAATGTGCCCATTACTTTCAGAAGGAAAAATGTTCACATGAACGTGATGGTAGTTCAAGGACCCTTGGATTATAATCTACTCCTTGGACGTGACTATATTTATTGCATGGGAGCCATCGTCTCCTCCCTCTTTAGAGTAATGTGTTTTCCGCACGAAGGTAGAGTGGTCAAGCTTGTAGACCAAATGTCATTTCCCTGTTCACACATCGCAAATAGTCAAATGCCATCCCTAAATGGTCTCTTCACGTAAGGAATGTCACATCGATCCCCAGTCCGTCCACCTGATGAGCACGAGTGATTCAGGAGGATGTGACTGAAACCTAGGGGGCATGCACCCTGGTCTGTTTCGACAGGAAAACCTTGGGTATAGAGTAGGTTTCCGCAGAGGATATATGACTAGTCTGATGAACCCGTCCTTACAGGAAAACGGGATCAGGATGGAATAAGATAGCTTCGTTAAAGTTGTGTGAGTGGAGTATCTCTACGCCGCTCCCCTTTGTCTATTTCGGTAGACATCGCGAAGGGAGCTTTTTGTCTGCTACGTAGATGGAATGTTCATGGTAACCTGGGAATTTTTCACTATACCTGGGGGCATGCAAACTTTTTGTAGGCAAGCAAGAAATGACCAGCTAACGTTAGCTCTATGATTTCACTGACTTCAACTACCTAGGTCGGGTGAGTGGTCGAAACCATTCAACTTTGCAGGGGCCACCTGGGCACCGACAAAGTAAAGGAAAAATTTTCCTACCTAGCCTTGGTGGTGATATTAGTAGTTATGTAGAGATGCGTAGTTGGTCGTTCCTAGCATGCATGCAAGAGGCTCTGGGGAAAAGCTTCAAAAGATGTAAGCCCCTTCAAAATAGCATCTTGAATGGGACATTCTTATCATGCGACTGGCAAGCAATGTTACCGCAGGGTTCAAGCTCATTAAAAAATAAACCCTCCACGAGAAGTTTTAGCGCATAGTTCAAGCTCGTTAAAAAATAAACATAAGTCATGAGCAAATGTTTCCCCCAGCGTTTAAGCTCATTAAAAAATGAACCGGTAAATAACCATTGTGAATGCCTTATCACCAGCTTTTGAGCCTTGGTCGTGTTCTCATCATCACCTCCACTTTGTTTTTAGCCGATCATTCACCCCCATATGATTGTTTACCCATTCGAGGAACATCTGCGAAGAGTGATTCTATTAGCCATCCCTGTGACACTGCCATGATTGGAAAATTCCAAATCTTACCTGGAATCAGCTGCTACCCAAAATCATCACTCGTTTCTCAAAAATGAGTCTTCTTTAAGCTCTTTTCAACTGACTCAGAAAATATGAAAATATTGTCGAGCGATTGGCCTCTCCGGCTCGTTAACGTCATCAGAAGTGCTATCCCTCCTCTAGATTTTAATCTTTTTGGACCTGATGGATTATTACACAAAAAGATCAAGCACTTGTCTTGTTCGGCTCATTAAAACTATCAAAGATTCATCCCTTTTGTATTATTTTACGCTTTTTTGGACTTAAGGGATTATATGACGAAAAAGAATCGTTGCAGTCTCCTTTTCGTTTCTTTCAGAATCTCTAAAATTTAAAGGGACCGAGTTATCTTTGTCGTTAAACTCGTTAAAACCGAATAGCGACAAACTTGTCCAAATGGACAAGAACTAGTTTCACTGTTGCTAGGCTCGCTAAAATATAGCGACAGGTTTGCTTGAAGGGTGGATTATAGAACAAGCATATGTTATCCTCCTCAAGCTTGAAAAAAATAAAGAGGCACTGGTCAGCAATGACTAGGGAAAATTGGGAAGAAAACTTGAAAAAACTTTATTGGTAGCAAGTCACTCTTGAACATGACACTTTCCTTCCGCATCCATGCCAGGTGGGTTGTTTCGGTCATTGGTCATCACCATTGGTTCATCACACCATCCATATTTGGGGTTGACGCTAACAATCCATCATCAGTGTCGCCGATATGTTCAAGAGAAGTCATTTAGACAATTCCCCTGTGTCTCACCCATTGTAATACATTTATGCTCCATTCCTTCATGACCGCCACCCTGAACCTTGTATCATCAGATTATTTTCACCTCCAAAATCATTTGCTTCGTTCCGTGTAGTTGATGTGGGATTCATTAAGGCCCTCCTTCGACGGGTTGCTTCTTGTCGACATTAGCTCATTATCCAAGAAGTTGACTTAGGAACAACCCTTTCAGTACTTTGAAGCTTGCATGCCTCAATGGCAAGTTTCTCACTTTCGGTGACAGGTTTACATCAATGGCCTTCGACGGAGGGATTTTACGTGGTGTTCGACGCCAAGTCCTTTTTCACACCACGTGAATTGTACTATAGTACCTTGATGGTCATTGTCTTTATTGGTGATTCCTCTCACGCCTATTAACAGCTTACATCATTGGCTGGTAATCAGGCGATGTCTTTCCATGTTCGACTCCAGAACATTTTTCACATGGATCGACTTGTACTCCGAGTGAAGATTGAACGCGTTTTGAAGACCCCAGATCTAGTTTCATCCATTCGGGCTGCGATATATTTAGGAATATAAAGACATCAAGTGTACATCATTGCCGAGCAGATGATCATCCAAATCAAAGGATGATGAGTCCATATCATCAGTCTATCACACAGACGATTGTATGTCCTATGTACATGAAAATGAATTTATAAAGCTGAGCATGGGAATGCCCACCTCAGCTAGATCATGAAACTTTTTTGTCAAAATAATGTATTGTATTGTATCTTATTACAGGTCACCTCCCAGCTCAAAAAAACTTCGGATCCTCATAGTAAAGCATTTCACCCGACATCAGAAAGATTAACGACCTCATGCCTTAGGGGGCAACTATTATAGACATTTTTGGGCACTTCAACCCCAATCATAAATGTCCATAAACTGAGGGCTCCTAAGTCCCTAAAATTACTACTTCACTACCTAAAGGAACAAGGTCAGCTGATTACATCATCTCCCAGAAGTTCTCCACTGAAAACTGCTCATAAATAGTCAAAACTGGACCATACTAAAACCCCAATGCAGAGGGTGCGATGGATATCACCTTCCTAGTGTACAAGGTGTGATGCATACTGAATTGCTCCTCTGTAGGGTGCGATGGTCGAGAATGGACAAATGGCAGGGACAAAATGCGAGGTGGAAGATCATGGAATCTTCCAGAAGCTTCCCCTCTGACACTTACCTCTCTGTTTTCAACCAGGGATGAGTAAGAGATCATCATTCTCCAAGTGGAAGTAGGAACTATCAGAGAGAGGACACTAATCAAGACCCCAGAAGATGACTCACCTCCCTATAATCATCTATATATGGATCCCTCATCACAGAGATCCAGAGGGTGGAATTTTGTATCTTATAGAGAAGTGTTGTTGGTTTTCTGGGGTAATTTCATAGTGTTGGGTGATCTAAGCTTTACTTGAGGTGAAGAAGGGCCTTCTTGCTGGAGGATGATGCTGGGTCAGAACATATGAATGTAATCCTCTTGCTACTTTTCATCTTAATAAAGCTATTCAAGTTTTCCTCCATATTGTTGTATGTTTCATTATATATGCATTTGAACGGTTAACACACATCTGGTCCTGTGTTATTTATGAATATAGATCTTTGTTATTCGATAGTAGTATGTTGTTGTGATTCCATAGGTGCTCTTTGAAGCTGGGCAGACAAAGAAAAAGCGGCAAGGCTCTATCAGGAAGGAGAGGAAATCAAGCGCAAGACTAAGGTTGGTCTCCTTTGTTCCACTCCTATCTATTTTCATAAAGGAAAGCGAAAGTAGACTTTACTTGTTTGTTTCTAAGATAGCCACCAATCTTAGTGGGAATAGCAACATCCGAGTGGACACTATTCCCGGTAACAATACCTCAGGTGCCAAAAGGCTCTGCAAAGCACTCGACCATTAACCCTAATGCTAGGGCATCCCAAAACTACTAAATTATTGAAGATCTGGCTCAGAGTCCTTGTGTTATGTCAGTGTTAGAGGTACTACAGTCGTGCCCTACTAAGAGGAGTGCATTACTCTCGGCAATCGAAGTAGTAGATCCAAAAAAATCTCTTGTGCTTACTTTTGATATGTCAAACATCAAAAAGAGACTCCCACATCATATGGATTTCTAGATAAAGTCCACATATCGAATTACCAACATATTCCAAACTGTTATAGATGAGGGAGCTTCCACATGTGTGATGTCCATGTCATGTTGGAAGGTCGTTGGATCGCCTCAAGTTGTTCCTTCACCTACTCTATTGACGAAATTTGATGGACATTCTCATAGGCCGCATGAGATTATTCCCACCTTTCCCATCTGTGTTGGGGGAAAGGGGGTAAATATTGAGGTAGCAATAGTCGATGTGAATCTGGATTACAACCTCCTTTTAAGAAGGAATTGGATTTATCGGATGGATTCCATAGTATCGTCATTATTTCACATCCTTTGTTTTCCTCATGAAGGGAGGATCATGAAAGTTGATCAGATGGATTATTCTCCAGGTGAATCCCATGCATCTTCTGAGTCTACTATTCTATTAGTGGACAATCCCAGGAAATCTATAGAGAATTTAGGAGTTGGAATGTACTCTTCCTTAATGGGTACTTTTGATCTTCCTACTCCTACAGCTAGAATCAATGCTATTTCATTCTCCAAGGGACCTTGTCGTAAAGAGTTCTTTCGAACTCATTATTTTTCACACCCTTGGCCTTTACACTCATCTACCACCACATTTGATGGAGGGCAGGTAGGTGGAATGTCATGTCCTATGTCTGCAGTAGAAATTGCTTATCATTCTATCGTTAACTCTGCAGATTCCCATCCTACTTCTTTCTCACCAGAGGAGTCATATGGAAATGTGGCTTCGGCCTGGACCCTCAATTCAACTTCAGTGTTGGGTGTGGAGCTTGATTATCTTCTATATTCAAATTTATTGCTACATTGGACCATAGTTCGTAATGGAGCAGCAACGCCGCCCGTAAAATATTTGCTCCAGGGGGGGCAACTGTGACCTTTGGGAGCCCCCCACCCTGGCGGGGGGATCCGGGGCAGCACCCCCAAAGCTAAAAATAGATGTAATACTGCATTGTCAAAATGTTGTAATTCATAGTCAATCTAGGACGTTCATTAGGTGGAGACCTGACGGTAGAAGTTATGTTTAATTTAGGGTTTTTTGTCATAGAAGGAAACCCCTCACTATATATGAGGGAATTGTATTCCGTCTATGTAGATCCGTATTCTGAGTGAGGAAGAGAGAGGAGATTTAGAGCGAAGAGGGAATTACATTGGATCTACTGTAGGTTGTATTTATTTAGTTTTCTAGATAATATAAAAGGAAGGACAAGTTGTTTCTCCATGGACGTAGCCCAAACTAGGTGAACCACGTATGTCTGTGTCTCTCTCATTTTATGTGTTTTCTGTGTTTAAATTTATGGAATATTTTATGTGTTCCATTGCTCTATAATATATAATTTTCTAACAACTGGTATTAGAGTCAAAGGTTTATTTGGCTGATAAACTCACAAGAGAGAAGGGTTCCTGGTTCGAGTGGGAGCAATGGCGAAAGATGGTAGGTTTAGGGTCGAAACATTTAACAGCCAAAACTACCAGTTGTGGAATATGCAGATGGAATATTATATGTATCAGAGAGATATGTACCAACCATTGAGAAGAAATGAAAAGAAACCAGCAAGTATGATAGACACAGAATGGGATATTCTCGACATAAAGGCACTTGGAACAATACGATTGTGCCTAGCAATGTCGGTAGCATTTAATATTTCAAAGGAAACGAAAACAAAGGGTTTAATGTCGACATTGGCCAAACTATATGAAAAACTCTCGGCCTTAAATAAGGTATTTCTTATGAAGCATTTATTTAAGATGAAAATGTTGGAAGGTGGATCTGTTCCTGATCATTTAAATGAATTTAATACAATTACGAGTCAGTTAAGTTCTGTAGGGGTCACTTTTGATGATGAAGTTAGGGCTCTGTTATTTTTGTGCTCACTGTTAGAAAATTGGAATGGTTTAGTTATGGTCATTAGTAACTTTGTCTTTGGATCTAGTACTTTAAAGTTTCATGATGTTGTCAGTGAAATCCTTAGCGAGGAAATGCGACGGAAAAGCTCCGGTGAGACATTAGGTAATGCTTTGACTGCAAAGACTAGGGGAAGAAAAATGGAAAGAGGAAAGAGCCCTGGATATCACAGTAAGTCAAGAAAAGGCAGATCCAAGTCTAGATCGGGGATAGTGTACTGGAAATGTGGGAAGAAAGGACACCTGAAGAAAGACTGCGAGTCTCGGAAGGGAAAATAAGGAGACACACAAAAAGAAAATAATCATGAGCATAATGTAATAGGTGATTTGTTGCAAGATGCTTTGATTCTTTCTTTAGAAAAGATTATTGATGCATGGGTGGTAGATTCACGGGCCTTATTCCATGCCACACCTCATAGGAAACATTTTCATGATTATGTTCAAGGAGATTTTGGATAGGTTCAATTGGTTGATGATAAACCCTGTAAAATCATTGGAATGGGTACAGTTTTCATAAAAAAGTAGAATGGAAATAAATGGCTATTGAAGGAGGTAAGGCATGTTCTAGATCTAAAGAAAAAATTTATTTCAATAGGGTTTGTTGGGAGGTGAATTCTGTGTGACTACTTTTACAGATAAAACTTGGAAGGTCACTAAAGGATCCCTAGTAATAGAAAAAGGATAAAAGGTTGATACATTGTATTTATGCAATGGTATTTCTAATTATGTTAATGTTTCAACCTCTATAGGAGAAGATACGGCATTGTGGAATCATAGACTTGGGCACATGAGTGAGAAGGGGATGCAGATTCTTCACTCAAGAATTTTTTTGCAAATTTTCAAGTATGTTGATTTAAAATTATGTGAGAATTGTGTTTATGGAAAATAGAAGAGAGTCAGATTAATCAGAGTTGGGAAATAAAAGAAGAGCGAAAAATTAGAGCTTGTGCATACAGATGTATGGGGACTTTTTTAGTGATCATCTCTTAGTGGCTCTCGTTATTATGTTACTTTTATTGATGATGCAACCAGAAAAACCTGGATTTATCGTATTCAAAATAAATCTGATGTATTTGATACTTTCAAGAAATGGAAAGCTTTGGTTGAAAATGAGACAGGAAAAAGGTTGAAGTGTCTCAGATTAGACAATGGAGATGAATATTAGAGAAAAGATTTTGAAAGGTATTGTTCATAGAATGGAATTTTCAAACAAAAGATAGTTCCAAGAACACCACAAGAAAATGGTGTGTTAGAAAGGATGAATAGGACAATCATGGAGTGTGCAAGGTGCATGAGATTGCATGCAGGATTGCCTTTACAATTTTGGGCAGATGTTGTAGATACAACTCTTTATCTAATAAACATAGGGCCTTCAAGTTCCTTGGATGGTGGTATTCCAGAGGAGGCATGGACAGGTAAAAAGGTAAACTACTCACTTTTAAAAACTTTTAGTTGTGAAGCCTTTGTCCACATTAATAAAGAAAATAGAACAAAGCTTGAGGCAAAATCAAAGAAATGTATTTTTATTGGATATGGTGTTAATGATTTTGGTTATCACTTTTATGATTATGAAAAACACAAAATCATTAGGGGCAGAGATGTCATATTCAATGAAAAGGCTTTGTATAAGGATCAGCTGCAAGAAAAGAAATAGGAAAAAGGAAACAGAGAATACACAGTGCTTGACGAGATCACAGAAAAAGTGATGGTTCCTGAAAATCATAATGATCAACATCCAGAACAACAACCACAACAGCAACAAGCACCTCAAACACTTGAAAGTGACGCTAGAAGATCTACCAGGATAAATAGACCCCCTGAACGATACTCTCCTTCATTATATTATGTATTGTTGACTTATTCTGGTGAACTAGAATGTTATGAAGTAGTATAGGTAGAAACTAGGGAGAAGTGGGAGCAAGAAATGAAAGAAGAGATGGTCTCCTTAGCACATAACCAGACTTGGGACTTAGTCAGGTTGCCTATAGGTAAAATAACATTGTAGAATAAATGGGTTTACGAGTTGAATGAAAAAGATGGAGGCAGAAAAAGGTATAAAGCTAGACTTGTGGTGAAAGGGTTTGCACAGAAAAAGGGTATAGACTTTGATGAGATATTTTATCCTATTGTTAAAATGACTTCAATTAGAACTATTTTAAATCTAGTAGCAGTTGAAGATTTGCATCTTGAGCAATTAGATGTAAAGACAACCTTTCTCCATGGGGATTTGGTGGAAGAGATATATATGCAACAACCACAAGGATATGAGGTAAAAGGGAAGGAGAAACTAGTGTGTAGGTTGAAGAAGAGCTTGTATGGCTTAAAATAGGCTCCAAGGCAGTGGTATCTAAAATTTGACAGGTTTATGTCTGAACAAGGTTATACTAGATGTCACTCTAATCATTGTGTTTATCTCAAAAGGAAAAATGATGGAAGCTATATTATATTGTTATTGTATGTAGATGACATGCTTGTTGTAGGTTATAACATGTAGGAAATAAATGTGCTCAAGAGAAAATTGGTGAACTCATTTGCAATGAAGGATTTGGGAATTGCAAAACAAATCCTTGGTATGAGAATAACTAGAGACAGGAAGAATCGCAAATTAACATTGTCTCAAAGTGAGTACATAGAAAAGGTTTAATATGAAAAATGCAAAACCAGTTAGTATACCTTTGGCTAGCCATTTCAAATTAAGTAAGGAGGAGTGTCCCAAGACTCAGGAAGAAATGCCTCATATTTCTAAAGTTCCATATGCATCAAAAGTTGCAAGCTTAATGTATGCAATGGTCTACACAAGGTATAATATTGCACATTTAGTGGGAATTTTAAATAGGTACATGAACAATCTAGGAAAAGAACATTGGATGGTGGTGAAGTGGATTCTCAGGTATTTAAGAGGTACCACAAATCAAGCATTATGCTTTGGTCATTCAAACATTACTCTATAGGGATATGTTGATGCAGATATGGCAGGTGATAGAGATAACAGGAGGAGCACAACAGGGTATGTGTTTACTGTAGGTGGAATAGCTGTTAGTTGGGTCTCAAAACTGCAAAGTGTTGTTGCACTCTCAATAACAGAAGCAGAGTATGTTGCTGCTATAGAGGCTAGTAAAGAAATGATTTGGTTACAAAGGTTTCTAGATGAATTAGGTAAGAAGCAGGAGTTGGGTAGGTCATACAGTGAAAGCCAAAGTGCCATACATCTTACAAAGAACTTTGCATTTCATTCCAAGACCAAACATATACAACTCAAGTACCATTTCATACGGTCAGTGTTGGAAGATGGACAGTTGAAGCTGGAAAAGATACATACTAGCCAAAATCTTGCAGATATGTTAACAAAAGTTGTAACCAGGGAGAAACTGAGAATCTGCTCAATTTCAATTGGTCTTCAAGTATAATGAAGAAGATGAGAAACAACCAAGTACAAAGTGGAGTCATTATCCAGCAAATGAAGTAGCGGTGGAGTTGATATAATCAGTCTCCAAGTGGGAGATTGTTGGGTGTCGAGCCTGATTATCTTCTGCATTCAAAGGTATCGCCGCATTAGACCCTAGTTCGTAATGGGGTGGCAATGCCGCCAGTAAAATATTCACTGTAGGGAGGGTCCAGGGGGGAGCGACTGCAACCTTTAGGAGCACCCCCCCTGGCAGGGGGATTGGGGGCAGTGCCCCCGAAGCTAAAAATAGATGTAAAATTGCCTTCCAAAATGTTGTAATTTCGTAGTCAGCCTAGGTCATTCATTAGGCGGAGATCTGATGGTAGAAGTTATGTTTAATTTACGGTACCCTAGAAGGCAACCCCTCGCTATATATGAGGGAATTGTATTGCATCTATGTAGATTCGTATTCTGAGTGAGGAAGAGAGAGGAGATTGAGAGCGAAGAGGGAATTACAATGGATCTGTTGTAGGTTGTATCTCTTTAGTTTGCTAGATAATATAAAAGGAAGGACTGGTTGTTTCTCTGCGGACGTAGCACAAAGTAGGTGAACCACGTATATCTGTGTCTCTCTTGTTTTATGCATTTTCTGTGTTTATATTTCTGCAATATTTTATCTGTTCCATTGCTCTGTAATATATAATTTTCTAACATTCAGCTTAGGATTACTTAGATATTGTCTTACGCTCTGAGGAAATATTCTAGAAGCAATTGTAGGTGTTGATAGACCATGGGATGACCTACATCATCATTCATATTTCCTCCCTCATTTGTAAGAAATTGAGTCGATTTTGTTTAGTCCTTCTACTAGTGATGTTCATACAGTTTTAAATCCTTTGGCCCCAGCACAGTTTTCTGCAGAAAGTAACATGTCTATTACCTCACAAATTGTACAGGTGAACATCTCTAGGAATCCTAACATAATTGAAAATGTCTTCATTGGATCTGACTATTCCCCTGAAGAAATTCAAACTTATACCAATCTCTTCAAATATTTTCGTGATGTGTTCGCTTGGTCTTATGAGGAAATCCCTGGAATAGATCCATCTATAGTATAGCATGATATCAAGACATACGAAAATGCTAAACCTATTCGTCAAAAACTTTGACCGGTTAATCCTAGAAATGCAACAGCTATCAAAGCTGAAGTCGAGAAGCTGCTAAAGGCGGGTTTCATATACCCCATTCCTTTAACCAAGTGGGTCTCTAATCTAGTCCCTATAGACAAAAAGCAAGGAACGATTCGAGTATGCATTGACTTTAGGGACCTAAATAAGGCTTGTCTGAAACACAATTACCCCACACCCTTTATTGATCAAATTATTGATGAATGTGTGGGTAATGTAATTTTTTCATTCATGGATGGATTCTTTGGTTATAATCAAATTACTATCCATCTAGAAGATCAAAAAAATACAACCTTTATTTGTCCCTAGGGTACGTTTGCATTCAAAAATATGCCTTTTGGCCTCAAAAATGCTGGAGCCACTTTCAGCAGGCCATGTCTTATGCTTCTCATGACATCAAGCATGTTATCGAAGCATATCTGGATGATTTAGCTGCTTGTTCTCGGAAGAGAATTGATCAACCTAAGCATCTTCGGTTGATCTTTGAGCGGTATCATTTTTATAAAATCTGGTTGAATTCGAATAAGTGTGTTTTCACAATTACATCCGGGTGGTTATTAGGATTCATTGTGTCAACCGAGGGGATTCGTGTAGATCCTTTCGAGGTTGAGGCAATACTTCAGTTGTCTCCCCCATCTTCCATACTTCAAATTCAAAGTCTCCAAGGAAAATAATTTTTCTTGAGGACATTTATAGCCAATTATGCCAAGATCACAAAAGGATTTATGCATTTGCTTAAGAAAGGGGTCTTGTTTGTATGGGATGATTTTGCGCAACAATCTTTTGATGCTTTGAAAAAAACATTAACCTCTTCCCCATTGTTGAGTCAACCTGATTATATAGGTTGAAAAATGAAAATTATTTTTTTTAAAGTTGATTTTTATCTTATGGACTTTTTGACCTTTTGGCTTGGAGTATCGGGAATGGCTTATCTTTAAAAGTAATTATGGAGACTTCTTGGAGAAATCACTTCGGTCCCATGATTGCAGACCTGTCATGGCAGGTATCGATTTCTTACTGGCATATAGGTTAGGGAATACCGCTCTCTGTTGCATTTTGCATTCTAGCCTCCATATTGTGATATTTTTTCCATAGGGTGCACCCCATCGTGTCTCGATTCATAAACCATTTTCACTCACCGACTTTAAAATCATGATGCGATGGTAGAGCCAACCTTTACATGGGAATCTTAGTTAGATCCTTGCTGAAATTTGTTGCCCATTTTGCTACATTGAGTAGGCTAGGGAGTCCTATTTAGTCCCACCATGACTTGTGCATTGAAGACTCATTCTCGTTCTTCTATGCTATTTTCGAGCCTTATACCCTAGAGGCTCCTTTTGTTGAGTCTTACTATTGTACTATATATTGACTATTTGCACCTTTTGGCCTTGAGCTAGCTTCACTTCGACTCATGTTTAAGCCACTTTTCGACCATGTCTTCTACAAAATCAACCTTGCAATCACTTAGCCTCTACAACTTAACACACCCTTTTACCCATGGAAAGAACATTCCTTTGAGTGTCATTGACCAATTTTCGCCACATTGCATTACGCATAGGAATTTTCCCCTCTGAGGAACTACAACATCTTCTTTTTCGACACTCTTTCTTTCCACTGTACTATGGAATTCTTTTATTCTTTTTAGGCTTCATATAATAGAAAAAGACAAAAAAATTATATATCCCAAAAAAGAGTAGGAATGGGACATTATTTCCATATTTGATGGAAGCTAGAGTTAGTTGTGTCGCCCTTGAACAAAGCAATCAAAAGTGAGTCTTTCCTCCATTGGGATGGGCTTTAGTTTGACTTAGGAGAGCCTTAACCTTGTCATTGAGTCAGTACTCCTCTGATTCATTAGCTCTTCCAATCACATGGAGAGTTTTCTTATGCCTCCTGCACGACAAACTTATACAAAGTTATCATATCCTGCGATGTAGTCACAATTGAGTCGTGCTTTTGTTCAAGGGAAGTAAACCAAAGTCGGTCTATCTGCAATGTCTCTTGACCTATTTTTCAGTCAGCCATCCCTAATTGTCAGTGTCATTTTTGTTATGACATCAAATATATTGGTCCTTTTCTTTTGTTGGTTTGAGAAGGTCTCCATTGACTTCTTATTGGTGGGTCTTGGTATTATCGACTATGACAAATTTCTTCGAGGGCAGATCTAGAGTCATACCCTGGCCTTATTTTCATTGTTGATAGGTTACCTTGTGCTCAACATCGATCAGTATCATGGGTGTTTGACTAAGTGGTTTCCCTTGTGTTCGACATCAGCTTTGATTATCACATATTAGGATTCGTGCAGTGCCTTGATTTCCATTTGACCCTATTGGTGGATTCCTCGCGACTGTGTCAGCTTCCATTAATGGTTGTTTTAGAGGGTTTCTAATGTGTGCTTTTTACATCTTGTGTATGCTTGAAACGTGCTTCATTTAGGTTACTACATCTTTTTTCGTCCAATTCCTTCTACATTATTGGCCTACGGGTTACACTCGCGCTAGATTGATGAAGGATCCCTTAATGCCTTCCTTCTAGTGGATCTTTTCCCATCGACTTCAACTCATTGCTCTGGAAAAGAGATATAGAGTCCATTTGGTAGTACCTTAGGGTTTGCAGTCATCAGTGGCAGATTCCTTCACTATCGACAGTGGGAAAACATCACTGTCTCATGATTGATATATTCTTCCAAGTGTTCGACTACAACTCATTTATTCGCACTTGTTAGATTGTACTGGGTACCTTGACTCTCATTATCATTATTAGTGAGTAGCCTTACATTTTTTGACGGTATACATCAACGGCTGGTAATGAAATGATTTCTCACATGGTTGACTTCAGATCATTTATTCCCATTGTGTAGAAATGTAGCACGATGGTTAGTGAATACCTTGGGTTTGCATCAACATGCCTTGGTTCATTTGTCAGTTGCTCTTGTTTCTGCTAGTTGACACCATCCACCTTATAAGTTGTAGTTCCTTACAACGACATCCTATATGTTGGCACCCGAGTTGTAGTGTAGTACCATTTATTCCACCATGTTGACTTGGTACTATTTGGATCAGTTTCTTGACTTCAGTGATCAGCTTCATATTTCATCATCATTGATTAACTCTTTAGATGTGATATGTAGACATGTACTTTCTTGATTATGATCAGATGATCCATTATGTATTTCCAATTCCTTTATACTTGTATGCATATTGGATCCTCTTTTGTACTTGACATGCAGACATGCTCTACTATTTCTGAACATGTGTATGCCCACCTCAGACAACATTTTCTTTCTTATCTCTTATGTTGGCTTGGCAAGATGAATTCTAGTGAACCACTTCTCAGTCTCGTCATGATTCCTTCTACACAATTAATACATTTCAGCCACCGTGTACCCCTTATGACCTCATATATTAGGGGGAATATGTTATAACACCATTTACCATTCTTGTTAGATCTGATGCTTTAATTATGGCCTAGGGAAACCGTTCCTTCCAGACTTGGTCCAAAATCTAAAAAATAGTGTTTTATTCCCTATACGCTACTTTTCCTTGTGATAAAAGTGTGTACACATGGACCAACGGATACAAAACCCACGTACATGTGTTAAAACACTTAAAAAAAATAAATTTCCTTAATTTCGGGAAGAGTTCATGGGTTTTACCTGTTACTCACCTACTATAGCCCATGGCCCAACTGTTTCCCAACTAGAAAATAATAATAATAATAATAATAATAATAATAATAATAATAATTTGGAGAAGTATAAATAAACCTCCGTGGGAAGGCCTTAAGGGAGAAGAGATGAGATATTGATACTATAGTGAGATTATCCTTGATCGAATTTGACAAAATCCTTGTGCCTCTTGCACTCCCCAAAGTTTTAGGAAACCCTTGTTTCCTTGTTGGAGATATCCTTCATCTTTCTTAAGATATTCTTGTGTTGGTGATGGAGGAAGATTGTTGAGGCCGAGAAAGGATGGATCCGGAGGATGGTTCTGCTTGTAAGCGAACAAAGCCTCAGGTCATATTTCTCCACCTTACTTGTAGCTTACATCAATAAAGAAATGTCATTATGTTGTTGATATTAAATGTGTTTATGCATTGATTTATATTGTAATTTTTTTATGAATCTTATATTGATGCGTAATTGTTCATTCATTTTTATGATATAAAGTTAACATCATGAGCATGCTTTATGTTTCTAATGCTGTATATGTTTCAATTGAATAATTTCCAGGTTTCAAAGACATCAAGAGAATCTAAGGGTTTGCATCCTTTGGGATCTACCCAAACGTAGGACCTCCGGGTAAGGACACTCCTGCACAGTTCAGTAGAATAAGCATTTAGGTTGTTTTCCTGAGCATTTCTTGTTGTTGTTTGTCATCCACTCTATTGGGGTTTTCAACCCAAGACCCTAGGGTGATCTCACCTGCAACAAAGAAAAATAATATTAAAGTGATGTACTATTCAAAAAATTTAGTCATATGTAAATGCTTTGGAACAAAAACATATTGATCCACATATCTTGATATAAAACAAGCCCTACAATGTCATTCTTAAAATATCTTGTGTAGTTACCTAATGTCATTCAAGTAGAATATCACAAGTACTTATGTCTATAGTGGTGCGGCATATTTTTAATGAATTCTTTCTAGACATCCACCCCATCAAGCATAAAGCATCCTAACATATAACTTTGAAGTAATATAATTCATCCATGCATTCATCAACCATTCAATAACTTATCAAAACATGTAAGGAACCATAGATAGAATACACCATATAACTAGTTTACAACCAGAATAGAAACCATGGCAAAGCAACCATAAGATAACCATCCTAATCAGCACATATGCTCATAGATCACAATAGGAAAATATATCCTATTGACATAATAAAATTCCAACCAAGTCAAGGACTTCCACGTACCACCCGACCATAGCTTGGGTTGAACTAAATCTTTCATTTAGCTGATCACCCTTGCGCCAAATTCCAAGCATGGATGTGGGATCTCATGGAATAAACCAAGACAAAACCAATCAGGGCTTCTAGAGGCCAAACCACCTCAACCATCAACCATAGTGATTCCACCTCTATGGTTTGGAAATCACTGACCATATCCAGATCGATATCTACCCAGGTTTTCCAGAGCTCCAGGAACCAATAGCTCAACCCACAGTTGTTGCGGGGCTCTAGAGAATTTTTCCAACCCATCTCTAGGGACTAGTATCTTAACCCACCAAGGGCTCAAGAGTGTTTGTCCCAACCTAGGCTCCAAGATTTGTAACTCAACCCAAGCTTTCCAATGCTCCAAAGTGTTTTCTCCAACCCACATCCATAGGGAAAACTAAGAACCAATAAAAAAAAAAAAGCAAGTGGAAAAACCCACAACACCATGGCTATCCAAGAAATAGCAAGGCAAGGCTCAAACCACTGTCAATCCAGGAAATCCTCCATGCCAATGAAAAAACATAACCATATAATCACATGCATATACCATGCATCCAAAAATCGACAAGGAGATCACACATGCAACCAGTTACCTACAAAGAAATCCAACTGTAGTTGTTCATCCCATTGTCTCATTGTGCTTCCTTTCTTTCCTCTGCTTTCTCTTTGCTTCCTTGCTCTTAATCTAAGTGAGTACAAGAGTGCTCCAAGATTTCTCTAACTATGCAAAACTATGAGAGAGTGTGAACAATGGCTCCAAACCACAAACTATCAAAATGATCGCAACTGTTTCTCTAAAGCCTTTTGATAATTGATGCCTCCATTTTCTTCATTTTCATTCATTTTTTTTTCAATTTCCTCTCATGCAAATTTGTGAGTCTTCATCTCCATTTTCTCGTATTTTCCTTTATTTTCATACATAAATGTCAATTAATTCCTCTTTACCTTTGCCAATTTCCATAGTCGTTAATTAATCACTAGTGATGCCCACTATAGTATTTTTCCCAACATTCAGCTTGGAATCTGTGTCCCATGACCTTGGTCTTATTTTATTTACATGGAAAATCAAGCAGGGATTGTTACAAAAAAAATAGCCATTTCATTGGAATTTTGAAAATTGTTGAGAAGAGAGACATTGTCCAACTAGAAAAATATTGACTTTGTCCAACATCGATATTCAGATAGATGGATAATTGACCTAGTAAAATGTCGTATATCTAATGAACATTCAATTGTCGTCAAATATATGATGAAAAAAGTTTTCATTGGATATCTGACTAACATATCGCTATATATCTAATGATAATTGTGTGTCGGATATCCGAAAAATGTAAGGGCCTTTTTAAAAAAAATACAAAAAATATTTTCAAGTAAAATTTTATAGTATGATCGAAGTATCATATTATGGTGTTACATTTTCTTCCCATATGTACTAGTGGGGGTTAGGGATTAAGGATCACAAGTTAAGAATAGGACTTGTACAAGACAAGCCTACAATTGTGATAAGGGGCTTGACAAAATAAGTTTCAAACAAAGGGATACTTTGCGCTAGGCACAACACTATTTTTTCAATGACTTGGTTGGGTTCCCAAGTCGCAAAAAAAGTAAGGCTATCTATAAGGACATGAAAATTAGGGAGTGCCAAGGTGTGTCAGGGAATTCCAAGAAGCGCTAACAAATGCTAGATAGTTCCAAGGCATGTTAGGCATGCCAGGACATGCCAAGTGCTAAGGCATGCCAAGATGTGTCAGGTTTTAAGGTGTGGCACCAATGCATCCCAGGGAGTGCCAAGGAAACAAAAGGGAGCACTGGTTTATATTGCATGGAAATGAATGAATAAGAGTGTGTGATAGGGATTGTTAGCAAGTTCCAAGTGTGCTAAGGAGGGATTGAAAAGGTATACTAGGTAATTCCAAGTCATGTTAGAGTGCTAGGGAAGCATTACAACATGTAGCAAGTGCCAAGGTGTGCCAATGCGTGCTGAGCGTTAGTGAGTGCTAGAAAAACTCAGCGCAGCACTAGGTCAAAATGCATGGAAGTGAACAAATAAGAGTGTGGCAAAGGGATTGTCAGGGAGTTCCAAGAGTGTTAAGGAGGGAGTGGGAGTTACATAGTATGCTAGGTAGTGCTACGGAATGCTAGAGTATCAGGGCAACATGCACCCAAGATGTGCCAGGTGCCAAGGTGTGCCAACACATGGTAGGAAGTGTTAGGGAGTGATAGGGAAACACAAGGGAGAACTAGGTCAAATGAATGCATGGAAATGAATGAATAAAAGGTTGTGACAAGAAGTGTCAGTGAGTTCTCGGTGTGCTAAGGAGGGAGTGACAAAATATGCTATGCAAGACAAAGGCATTCTAGAGGCTAGGGAAAATGCCAAGATGTGTGAGGTGTTAGGTTGTGTGAATGCATGCCATGGAGTGTTTGGGAGTGTTGGAGAAACACAAAGCATCACTAGTTTAAATGCATGGAAATGAATGAATAAGAGTGCGTGAGAGAGAGTGTCAGTGACTTGTAGGTGTGATAAGGAGGAAGTGACAAGGTATGCTAGGTAGTGCGAAGGAATGCTAGAGTGCCAGGGTGACATGCCAATATGTGCCAAGTGCCAGGGTGTGCCAATGCATGCTAGGGAGTGTTAGGGATTTCCATGGAAACACAAAGGATAACTAGTTAAAAATGCATGGAAATGAATGAATAAGAGTGTGTGATAGGGAGTGTTAGCGATTTTTAGGTGTGCTAAGGATGGAGTGACAAGGCTATATGTTGGGGAGTTCCAAGGCATGATAGAGTGTCGTGGCATGTCAGGGAGTGGTAATGTGTGCTAGGGAGTGCCAAAGCATGCCAAGGAATGCAGGGGATGCTAAGACATGCCACATAGTGCGAAGGAATTTTAAGACATGCCAGGTGATATGGCATGTCAAAATGTAAACTGTGTTGCTTAGTTCTTTTACCAACCTAGTTAGATGTGAGTCTTGTCTTGGTAACTTTTTAAGTGTGATGAGTTGAGATTAGACATGAGTAGCCTAAGATGAGTTATAAGTAGTTCTTAGGTGAACAAGGCATATGTTGAATTTCCATTGCACATGAGAATTTGGGTTTGGTCTGAGAATATTTGATGCAAACATACTCAAGTACCACAACACATTTACTTTATTTCTCAACGAAATATACACACATGAGGGAATCAACTAGTGCATATGACAAATTTTAACTTTTTCAAACCCTTCTTAATTATATTACAAATTATAATATAATAGGCTAGATCTCCCATACCAGGGATCATGGCCCTTTACAATAACATTGATACAAGGAATACAACTAGGGATTGGTGTTCGTCCTTTGACAACCAATTTGTCGTGGATAGGAAAACACTTGACCTACCTGCTAATGGTGACCACACATAAACCTTTAGATCCACGTGTCCTGGACACATCTAGTAGGTCCTCTTGCCTCCCATTCTACAACTCCTCAATCATCCTCTATCAATGAGCTCAAGTCCTTTAAGTTATTGAAATTGCCTCAACAAACTCTACCCTTTAGTTGTCTCCTTTGTCCTTCAAGGTCTACAAAACTTTGGGTCTTTGATTAGCTATTCACGACTTTGTTTGTGAACAACTCTTTGGTATGCCCACTTTTTCCATATTAATGCTCCAAGATGACAAGTTTAGGGCTAAGGAGGTTTCCCTTCTTCTTATTGAATTAATCCTCTGCAATATAGTGAACTAGGGCTAGTTGGATGTCCCACTTGACTGCTATTGTTCTTGTTTACCAATTTATTTGTTGTCCAATATATCAATAGATCTAACCTGCTCCTCTTATCAACCTTCTAACAATTTGTAGATGAATGATCTGTGGTCAAAAATCAGCCACTAATGGTCCATTGAATAATTGTTTATAGGTTTCTTCATATCTTTGTCCAAAAAGCTATGAAAAATGCACCAAAATCAACTCAATTTTTATGATCAATCTTCTTCTCAGGTTCCACCCTCCTTTGGATCTGATATCTCCACACATACTTCTACAATCATTTTCCATATTTGTGGTCTATATTGTAGAGATAAACCTCACTTTAAGGGTCACAACCCCTCTTCTTCTACATGGTTTTGTCACAATGTTAAGTTCATACCGTTTAGACTAAACATGATAGGAAACCTACCTAACTAGGGAATTATACTTTTGTTCTAATTTCTTTAGAAAAAATCCTATCCACCCATAGAAAAAACAATAACTCTTGCCTCCATAAGAGACTCGGCTTAGCTCATATGGATCCATATATTACGAGAATTTCTTTGATTGAATATTGACATTAAATTCATACCTCTACGACCCTCAAACTAGGGTTACCTCAATCAATATTACACCCTTCTACTTCTTTTCTGGCCCTAAATTCTAGTGCAAGACCTACTTCATTTACATTGGTATTTATCATGAACCTTGCCGCCTACTAACCACCACAAGATAGGGTCTCAACCCTCTCTGCTATTTCAAAATTTGATGTGGCCTTCACACAGAGACACCACTGATATCACCTGCCTATATTCTCATGAGAAACCTCTCTTGAGCTTGATTTTCCATAAGAGACCAACAATATGCCATCCTACTTCCTAGCTCAAACCCATTAAGGTATGCAGAATTATTGTGAACCCTCACATGATGATCTTTCTCTTAGTGCATGATCATGGCCTCCCTTTAACAACCCTTACTTGGCCCTCTAACTCATCCTACTTTAATAATGCATATCTCCTAGCCTCATTGATCAAATGAGATGCTTCTCGCTTTGCGTTCTTGCCTTCATCCTAAGGCATCCTTAAATTCTTTCCCTATGCCTCTTAGGAACCCTCTAGACCTTATGGGTTTTATCTACTTAGACCTTAGGAAATATTAATTTTCCTTTTTAATTTTCTTTTATACTTTAAACCCCATATTGGGTCCAAAACCCCTTTGCTTGGGTTCTTTTCCCACAAAGCTTTTTGTGACTAAACTCAGACAAACCCATCTCAGTAAGCTTGTGGAGTACCTCCCAAGCTACACAATTCAACAACATAGTATAGTTGTAGTAATTGTAAATTGTTCAAGCTCTTGTAGTCAAGTGAAGACTTGGTTGGGTTCCCAAATTGTAAATTAACTAAGGGTAGTTGTGAGGGCATGATAGCTAGGGAGGTTCATGGCATGCCAAGGAATGAAAGAGAATTCTAAAACATGTTGGACAATGTCAATGCATGATAAGGAGTGGTAGGGAGTGTTACAACTTTACAAAGGAGAACTAGGTCAAAATGCATGGAAAGGAACGAATAAGGGTGTGTGCTAGGGAGTGTCAGTGAATTCAAGTGTGCCAAGTGTTTCGAGAATATTTAGTGTTCTTGGACAAACTCCTAACCCTCTAGATCTAGTAGTAGGCCTAGAAACAACAGACAAAGTAATATTAACCTTTTCTATAATCAACAGATAAAACAAAAGAGAAGAGAAACCTACTTGTAGTTTTCACTATCTCCTTGTCTCCCTTGACCAATCTTGCTACTCCTTTCCGTACTTAAGTCACTTGGAAAGTACCTACACAAACACAGAAACAAAAACCCATCAAGGCAAACGATAATGATCTATTGCTTATAAATAACATGGAATCGAAAACATGATATACATATGAAAGCATTAACCTATAACCCAAGCATAAGGAAAAGGTCTTGAAAACTTTACTAATAAGAGGAAATATTACAACCCATATGAGCTTGATCCAGTGTCATCCTTCCAATTCAATCCTTCATCAACCTCATGAAAAGCAAGACACTCCAACACTATTACAATACTTACACCCATTTCTAATCTCATATCACCAACATCTCCTTACAACTCAATATTTTTTAGCCTTTGATCTCTTAGATGAGTGATCTATTTATAGGTGAGTGGAGGTTATACCATCAATAGTGATAATGAGTTCCTTTCTAAATTTAGAAATCAATTCCATGGAAGAAGGGATAGGGGATTGATGTTTCCTAATTCCCTTTCTCATCCAAATCTGAACTCAAAGGAGCAGGTGGCATTGAGAAACTTCTAGAGGCTTCAAATGGATAAGGAATATTCAAACCCTCATGGAAATTTGCTCAAATTCACTCAACACATGCTAAAGAGGGACAAAGTGTGCTGCATAGCACCCTGTTAGTGTATGGTTTGCATTGCCTACCTACGCTGATCTTCTTAGAGGTAATTTTTGGATGTTTTTAGTGATGGAACTTCTTTGGATGTAAGGCATTCTATGACTTACTTCTTTAGGGCATGTAACAACTTGTACTAGGGGTTGATGAGCCCTAATAGTATTGATCTGTAATTTGGGGTTGATGTGCCTAAATGGATCTGTAACAATTGCCCCCTAAAGCATGAAGTCATAAATACATATGTCGGGTGAAATGCTTTATCACGAGGAGAGGAGGTTTCAAACGGAAGGTGACCTGCATCAATTACAATACACATATCATGATAATTTGATTTTTCTCATGAACTAGCTAAGGGAGGGATACCCATGCTCAGCTTATAAACCTTCATTACATGTACAAATATAGTCATCTATAGATATAGACCCATGAATGGTTGACCACAAATGTAAGGCAATTGTACATTTGATTTAGTACTCCTGAAAATATCGCAGCCCGGATGGATGAAACTAGATTCAGGGTCTTCAATCTCGTTCAATCTCTTGCTCAAGTATAAGTCTAACCATGTGAATAGATGTTCTGAAGTCGAACATGGAGAGACATCGTATGATTACCAGCCAATGATGTAAGCTGTTAACAGATGCGAGAGGGATCACCGATAATGAAAATGACCCTCAAGGTACTACAGTACGTTTCACATGGTGTGAATAAATGATTTGATGTTGAACACCAGACAAAGTCTTCCAGTCAAAGGTCATTGATGTCAACCTATTGCTGGAAATGAGAAACCCGACATTGCTGTATGCAAGCTTCAAGGTACTGAAGGGGCGTTTCTAAGTTAACTTCTTGGATGATGTGCTGATGTCGACAAGAAGAAACTCGTCGTAGGAGGGCCTTGATGTATCCCACATCTACGACACAAAATGAGGTAAATGATTTTGGAGATGATAATCGACTGACGACACAAGGTTCAGGAATGACAGTCATGAAAATGAAGGTTTACAGTATTGCAAAGGATGAAGTTTGAACTAAATGACTTCTCTTGAACATATCGGTGACACTAAGATGAATTGGTAGCGTTGATCCAAAACAAAGTAATGGATGGTATGATAAACCAATGGTGTGATAACCATCAAGTTGAATAGCCCAACCCACATAGTCATGGTGATGAGGTGAAGGTGTCATGTTAAAGAGCGACTTGCTACCATAAAGTTTTCTTGACTTTTTCCCATTTTCCCCAGTCATTGCTGACCAGTACCTCTTTATTTTTTATCAAGCTTGAGAAGGATAAAATATGCTTGTTGTATAATTCACCGTTCGGGAAAATCCATTGCTATTTGATGCTTTAACGAGTTTAGCGAAGGTGAAACTCGGCCTTGTCTAGATGGACAAGTTTGTCGCTATTTGATGTTTTTAACGAGTTTAACAACAAAGACAACTCGATCCTTTTCATGTTTAGAGAGTTTGAAAAGAGATGAAAAGGAAACTCCATAAGTTCTTTTTCATAAAGTAATCTCTCAAGTCTGAAAAAGTGTAAAATAATGCAAGAGAGCTGTCATTTCCAATCCTTTAAGGCGCTGGAATAGACAAGCGCTCGACAATCTTTTCATATTTAGAGAGTCTGAAAATAGCTTAAAGAGGACTCTATGGGGGTTCCTTTTCATTTTTAACAAAGTTCGAAAAAGAAACAAAAGTTTGATTTGTGGTGAAAGATGCTCAATTTACAGTTAAACACGTCGAATTCTGCTTTCAGTCATTAAACCTGCTCAAAAACTCCATCAAAGAGGATTAAAAATACATGTTCATGGATAAAATGAATAAAAATCAATGTTTACTCAATTAACATGCAAGAAACAAACATAAAAGCAAGTTTTATTATTCATTCTCACCATTTCACTTTTACCCTTCGACTTTGGTGCTCTCAACCAATTTTTTACCTCAAAGTTCACCCGCTAATTGTGGAGGATTTTGTGGATCGTTTCTCATGCCGCTCGGACCATGTAGGAACTATCCCTCTTCTCTTCCATTTTATGCCATTTATTTTTAGTTTTAAGCAAAAAAAATTGGTTTTTGAGGCCCCTAGGGTTTCATTTCGCGCACTCTGGATCAACACACCCTTTTAATATCAAAAGGTGCACTGCATTGCATACACCTAGAAGGCAGTATGCATTGCAGCACATTGTCTCTAATGGAGGGGTGCAATGGGCACAAAAACCAAATTTTGACAGATGTTTTCTCCCAAATTTTCAATTTTTTTTTGCAAAAAATGGATCCTAATTTGTCTAATGGTTTCATTTCAGACATTCATCAGATCAAAATGGTCATTATATGGAGAGAATGAGAGCATGAAGAACAAGACATGATTGCCCTAAATGATCAGGGAATAGTTGATGCCCTAAGGAACTACGCGTTACTGAAGTATTTTCGATTATCCAGCAGGCAGCACCAAATTGAGATTTTACGGTACCTTATTCGTTCTTAGGATCCTACCGATCAAGCTTTTCACATTAGGGGTAAAGTGATCCCCTTTACCATCGAGGATATTTACTTTTTGATGAGACTGTTGAGGCAGGGTGCTCCCATCTCATTATCAGGATTTACCAGAGGAGGTGAATCAGTGAGAGATTATATACGACAGTTCTGCCAGGAAGGAGCTCAACCTAGCAGAGACGGAAAGATCAATATCATAGATGTTAGTGATTTACCATTGAGAACAATCCTTTTTACCCTCACCAAACTGGCTAGAAGCACAACTTTACAGTTGGAAAATAGGTCATATATGCAATATGCTTTAGAGTGCTTGGAGCCAAATTTATTCAATTGGTGTGAGGCAGTTCTTCATCCATGAAAGAACAATTGACCAAGGTAAAGAATGGAAAGACAAAAGAATTTGGTTATGGGTCTATCTTGATTTCTTTTGCCTTGGAGATAATCCCACTCATGCAGCCACAACACATCTCACTGGGAGTACCTGGACCTAGAGACCCACGAATGCAGAGGTGGGTATATCTTATGGATAGGCATGCTAGCCGGTCATTGATCTCATTTTCCTCTACTTTATTTGAGTGGTTCGACCGACAAGACATGACCTTCGCAGAATATCCATATTCAGGAATGGATTTCCATGGTGATCCAGATCTAGTGTTGTCAGTTGGAGTGCAGTGGAGTGCTATTGGTAAATTGTTTGACCAAAATGTTTTTTTTTCTTTTTAAAGTTTCTACTTTTTTTTGTGTTTTTTGATTATTGCCAAGACTAAACAAACTTTTTTATATGTATCCAGATGCTGGATATGTTCGACCCGTGGGACACCAACAAGAGGCAGGTGCACCAGTGCAGAGAGTTGTTGGGAGAGCAGTTCTCTGAGACTTGGATCTAGCAGAGACATTGGCCGAGCTATAGGATCACATAGAGGGTTTAACCCTGGGTATTCTAGATGTCCTGATCGAGGAGTTACCTATGCGATTGCAGCACCATACCATTGGCTTACCAAGTTGTTCGATGAGACTCCTACGCATGATAGCACAGGCTATGACCTGTTATCATGAGCAACATTAGTCTACTTGGATATTTTCTGCATACATTTTTGAGTTTTTTAGGTCAGATGACCAATTTTTGTCTTGGACACAAACTATTTGTAAAAACTTATATACAACTACCTATTTGACTTTCAGAGATTTATTATGGTTAAGTGATGTAATCCTATTAAAATTATGATGTGAATTAAAAATGTTTACATTACATATGTCATAAATGTCTATTTAACACATAGTTCACTAGAGAGTCAGTTAATGTGTTTAGATTTATGGAAATATGTTGATATTGAATAAATTCAAAATATCTTTCCAAAATATGAACTCTTAGGAACATGTGATGAATTACTAGGTTTTAGACGGTATAGATGCCAGTAAGTTATAATACAACAAGTTGTGAGTCTAGCATAATGATGCTTCAATGTATGCCAAGTGAAATAGCATCAGAGAGGAGTTTAATCAACGTGCTATACTCAGTGATATTGTTTGTCGATCGTCCAATACATATCCCTCTGAAACTCACTAACTCACCACTTGGATCGAAGATGGCCCATGCTGCAGAAGATAAATTCTGCATACTACAACTAGCTCCATCGGAATACCCAACAAATGGTTCCAAAAAGTTCGACATCTGCAACAAATACGAAGTTGATTACCTAACCAAATAAAAAATCTAAAAGAAACACACATGCATGCAATCAAAGCATATCTACAGTGAGTTTTACTACACTTAACTAAGCATAGTAACGTTTAAGGTACAATCCGTTTTGGGGTTGCGACAACGGAATCCCATCATAGTCCACTAATTCGTAGGCACCTTTCGTCAACACACATTTAATAATATAAGGGCCCATCCATAATGGTTCAAATTTTCCTGCTCCATGTTTGTCAGAATCCTGATTGTAAAGCAAGACCAGGTCACCCTCTAAGAAAACACGAGGCTTAACATTTTTATCATATTGAACCTTCATCCATTTCTTATGCCCCTCGTTAGCCACTATGGCATGACGATGGGTTTCATCCAGATGGATTAACTCCAAAAAATGCACTTCTTCTTCAGACGTGTGAGGTAGCAGGTCAATCGCGAGTTTGAGAGACGAGATTTCACATTGGATTAGTAAGACTGCTTCCAAACCATACACTAACTGAAAAGGCATAAATCGGTCGCATTTCCCACTGAGGTTCGATATTCCCACAAAGCCGAGTACAGGATTAAACTCCAATTCATTTTATGGATTCCAATCATTCTTTGCAACATGCGCTTAAGGACTTTGTTGATAGCCTCAACTTGTCTGTTAGCTTGCGGGTAGTATGGAGTAGAACTATCATGTGACAATTATAATTTGGTAGTTAACTCGATCATCATGTGGTTGCGAAAATGCGACCCATGATCTGTAACTATAGCTTTTGGTACACCAAACTTGGTAACCACTTGGTTGAAAAAACCAGAGCAACCGTTTCGCCACTGTTGTTCAATGTCGGAATCGCCTCTGACCATTTGGTAAAATAGTCAATGAGGACTATAATATACCCATGCCCCCTAGCTGAGGTCGGGTTATATGTCATAAAGTCAATGCCCCATTTTGCGAATGGGCCAACAACAATGACTGGATGTAGTGGTGCAGGTGGTAATCTAGTTTTACAGTCAAATATCTGGCAAGCATGGAAACTTCTAACAGCAAGAATGCAATCTTTGAATATGGATGGCCAGAAGTAGCCAGCACGTAGAATTTTCTGTGTAGTTATGTAACCAGATAAATGCCCTCCACAAGCACCTGAATGACTCTCATTCAAAGCTTTTTCGGCCTCCTCATGAGTAAGGCACTTATGTAAGATCATATAGACACCATGACGATAAAGTGTATTACCAATGATTAGATAATCTTTGGCTTGGTATCAAATACATCGCTGTTCAGAGCGAGAGGTATTAGGCAGAAAAGCTTGGGTCTAGAGATAGATCAATATATCTCCATACCATGGATCACTTGACGAGATCAGAAACAGAGACTCATCCAAGATTGATGCTTCTAATGTTAAATCATTGGAGGATGAGGGAAGATCGCAAAGTAACTCAGCAAAGACAAGAGATTTCTTTAATTTAGACTTGATGAATTCCAAATCAAACTCCTGGAAAATAACTATCCATTTAGAATATTTGCCCCCCAACAATTGACGTGACAAAATATATGTCATAGGGTTGCAATCTGATACAATGGTAGTTTTGCGAAGTAGGATGTAATGACCAAATCTCTACACAGCTTGAACGACTGCCAAGGCTAACTTTTCGACATATGAATACTTACTTTCTATATCATTGATATTATGACTCAAAGAGTAAATAGGATGTTCAGTTCCACTTTCTTCTTGAACTAAAACCATACCAATGGTTGTATCTGCAGTGGCAAGATACAGGTAAAAGTATTTTTGATAGTTTGGGGCATACATTAATGATGCTCTAATTAGGGAATCTTTGAGAGCATCAAAAGAAGCTTGTGCAAATTGGTCCCAATGGAATGGTACCCCTTTCTTCAATAGATTTGTATAAACTTTAGCTAATTCAGCATAGTTTGGAATGAACCTCCTTAGAAAGTTTGCCTTCCCTTGAAGTCTTTGTATCTGTAACAAGTTTGAAGGTGGAGGCAAGTCAAGAATTGCTTGAACCTTAATGGGATCGAGTCGAATTCCATCTTTTGAAACTACGAATCCAAGCAATCGACCAGAGGCAACACAAAACATACATTTATGTGGATTGAGTCTTATCTTGTAGTGTCCAAATCGTAAGAATATTGCTCTCAAATGTTGCGGGTGATCAATCTGTTTTTGTGAATGAGCAGGAAAATCATCAAGATAAGGTTGAACAATGTGCTTGATGTCATGGAAGGCGTAATTCATCACCCTTTGAAGTGTAGCCCCTGCATTCTTCAAACCAAAAGGTAGCTTTCGATGAGCGAATGTGCCCCACAGACATATAAAAACAGTTTTCGATTGGTCCTGTGGGCGAATATTGATTTGATTGTAGCCAGAAAATCCATCCATGAATGAAAATATTTCACATCCATCACATTCGTCAATAATTTGGTTGATAAAAGGTGTAGGATAATTGTCCTTTGGACATGCTTGGTTTACATCCCTATAATCGACGCACACTCAAATTGGCCCTTGTTTTTTCGTCACTGGAACAATATTAGATACCTAATCAGTAAGAGGTACAGGGAAAATGAAGCCAGCACACAAAAAATTTTCAGCCTCTACTTTAATGGTAGCAACTTTCTTAGGATGAACAGGTCGAAGCTATTGTCGTACTGGTTTGACATCAGGGTACATTTTAATCTCATGTTCAACAATACTTGAGTTAATGCCCAACATCTCCTTTTCCTTACCTCCTGGTTGCTTTGGATTTTTTCCTTCGTCAAATTGTACAACATTAATCTCAGAGGTATGAGTGTTTTCTGATGCGTTTTCAGTTTGATTGGAAATAGCAAGAGTTTGACTAGATGGTCTTCCTGTTGCTTGTGTGCTTGGAGAACTGATCACACCGTCATCGGCATGAGAGTCCTTACTCGATTGTGGGGGTGGTGGAATAGTGTAAGCTAGTCTAGGTACATTCGAGATTTTATCATAGAGTGTGTCAAGTTGTGTGTAAATCAAATCCAAATATTGGGCACCAGCGATAACTTGCTCTTCTGTGACAACTCCACCTTTTACCACATCCTCAGTGATTGATGGCAACAAGGACTTTATGAACCACTCAGCTAAAATTTGATCGGGAATGTATGTCTTAACCTTTCAACGAAGACATCGCCACTCATGAATATGATCTGATATATGGGTACAGGTAGTCTGTTTAAATTTGTTCAAGAGTTCTATTTCAGTCTCATATCTAATAGGTAACTGGAAGTGGGTCAAAAAGGTTGTCGGTAAAGTGGTGAAGTTACTGAAAGAAGCTCTTGGTAATTCAATGTACCATTTAGCAACTGGACCAGTAAGCGTTCTTTGGAAAAGACGAAGTCTGATCGAATCATCATTCAAAGTGTTGGATGAACACCATAAATGAAAGGACATAACATGATTCGATGGGTCTTCTCCAGGATTCCCATTACACTTCAGAATATTAGATGGTAACTTGTGCAGAATTACCAGCCACCAAGGTACATATGCATTTGGATCATTGGTGAGCCGGTTTAAATCTAGTAACTCCAAAGTTTCTACAAATGGCAACTGTAAATTCAAGTCAGGTTGAGCATACCGAGGATATGATGGAATTTCATGTGCAATAGGTCTTTGCAGACCATTGTAGGGCATCTACATTTGGTAACCTTGGTATGGTTGTTAAACAAAACCAGTATAATTTGGTTGTTGATAACCATATTAAAATTGTGGTTGTCCATAACTTGCAAAGCCTTATTGCCTAGGACCTTGGTAAGCTTGATATTGACCAAAACTAGGTTGAGCTTATGAACCAAGTCGAAACTGAGGTTGGAACTGTTGGAATTGGTGTTGTAGGAATTGTGGTAACCACAGTTGTTGAGACAACTGTTGTTGCCTAGCAATGAAAGGTTGACCAAGTTGTGGATCAATTATACTAGTGTAAGCCTGGGTCAATCCAGATAAAGGTATACTAACCTCAGGTTATTGTTGAGCTTCAGAAACAAGTCGTTGTTGTATAACAACTTGAGAAACTTGAACCTATTAACTTGAAACTTGTGGTTGCAAGGAAGAAGGATCAGTTTGTACCGATTGAAATGCAATAGTTTGAGCTTGTGACTGTGGCACAGTAGTAACAACAGCTGTAGTAGGAATACTTGACACAGTTTGCATTGGTTGTGTTGGCTACACAAGCATTGGTTGAGTTGGCTTTGCTGGTTGCCATTCACAAACTCTAATTATAGTTTGACTTGAATATTGTGGGAAATTACCATATGGTTGTCCTCCAAAATAAGGAGGATACGGTGAATAAGCATATGGCTCTCCATATGGTGGTATTCTAGTACTTAATGGATACACTGGTCTTTGTTGACCAGATTTCCTAGTATGATACTGATGTGCAGGATCAAACTGTTGAGTTCCCATTAGAGAAGAACCAAGTAGAATTTCGATTGAGGACATGGGTGATGACCATGGTGTAGAAGCAACCCCTAAGTGGGTTCCTGACAATGATTGGTAAGTAATCGGGAGAGACGATTCACCATACAGGTGTGACTCGGGTGTGGTAGAAAACATCGATGGATTTACAACAGAAGATTCTACTGCAGCTGCATCAAATGATACAATCTTGGATGTTAACGGTTGTTCAACCATAGTTAACTAGCCCAAAAGTTGTCCTAAAGATTCAACGGGTACTTGAGAGGAAGCAGGATCAAATGAAGCAAAGTAATCAGGAGTAGTAGGATAAAGATTAATCCCAGTTCCAAAGTGAAACGGGGTTCCAGGTGTGGAATATTCTACTAATTCCTCCTTTATGGCAATCAAATATGGCGGAAGAACTTGACCATCAGGTCCGTAAAAGATTTCTGGTGTTGATGAAAGTGTAGTTTCAACAGTGACAGATGTCTGAGGGGTAGCCACTTCTGAATATTGAAAATTGAAGTCCAGATGTTCAGGTAAATGAACAATAGTTTCAAAGGGAGGTTCCTGAACAACTTCAGGTTCAGATGTAACTTCTATTTGAACTGGGATATATTTTGGACCAACTCCTGGTTGAGTTGTTTCAAGTTCAAAAGCACTTTCTGGTTGAATAGTTTCAAGTTGAGTATCAACTTGTTGTTGGACAACCTCGGTTACTCTTACACTAGGATTAATGCTAATGCCCTTAGGTAATTATGAAACTTCTTTAGGAACGGATGTACCAGAAATAGTTGGAGTAACTAGAGTCTCTATAGCTACTGAAACAAATGTTTCAGATAACCCAGATGAATAACTAGGAGTTCTTGATGTACTAGACTCAGTTAAATGAGACCACTTTGTCTGAATTGGTGTTGCTTCGGGAGGCAAAGGTGGTTGGCCCGCTGTTCTCCGCGAACGATGGTGTTTGGGTTGATGTTCCTCCACAATTGTTGATTAACTTTATCAACTTAAAATCAACTAAGGAATGAGGATGTTATTCAAGGTCAATTAATTTTTACGACACTGGGACACAACTTTGCTTTTTCATTTTTAAAGAGTTGAGGAAAAACAAAAGATGACTGTAGTCGCCTTCGATTTTTAATGACCTTGAAAGGGCAAGTGCTTAAATGATCCTTTTACTTTTAAAGAGTTGAAAAGGAATGAAAGTGACTACTATGGAGATTCTAAACAAGAGGGTTTACCAGACAAATCGCAAAACTACAATATACACCTTGGTGATAAATGAAAGCGAAATGACCAAGGACTTTACGTACGATAGTCAATCTTCTCGAATGCTATGTTCAGTGCATTGAGATCGATAAGGTGGCAGACTCGGCTTCCCAAGGATAAATTATTTCAACCTATTGGGTTCTCCCACTATATACTCGACAATACAGGGAGCACAAGTCTGTACTAGTACTTATCGAATCAGAGAGGAGGAATCACCCAACCTTTAGTGAAAACGATAGCCACTAGGTTTAAAGATGTCGGAAGATGTCTCTAGCCTAGACCTCTAGATGTTTTTCATTAAGTTCCAATGCGTTAATAGATTAATTGATGTAAATTTTAAGTTGATCTTGCTTAGAAATTTGACTTGCAACTAGAATGAGAAGCACTCTTTCCATTTAATTTAAGCAATGAAAATCCTAGCTATGAGGGATAGAGCATACAAGTACTTTTTGAACAATAAAAAAAGAGCACAAACTAATGCAGTTCCCTAAACCATTACATTTAGCACACAAACTGAAACTCTAAAATGAAAATTGCATGTATTTCTTTTTAGTTTCTCTTAATGCGAATGATTCAAAACTCTTTTCATAAAAAAATGATGATTTGTGAAAAATTATTTTAAAAGGGAAGGGAAGACTGTATGACACTCTCAATTTTAAACAAATGAAGATTTTCGACACTTTAAATGAAAATAAAAATAAAATGCACAAATAAATCAATCGATTATTTATGAAGGAAGACTTTACAACACTTCAATTTTTCGAAGAAAATGACAATTTTACGACACTTTTCTATCAACAAAACAATCGATCAAAACTACCTTTTGACAATGGATTGCAAATGATAAAACAAAAACATAAAAAAGCATTCAACAATCCAGTCTAAGTAGGGCCAAATTAAGGAGATGAAAAACTAATTCAGAGATGGAACATCATTGACATTCAACAACTCATTCAAACAGGAGAAAATTGGCAAAAACTTTCAGTTCCTAGATAGGAAATTGACCCTAAAGGGATCAGCGCAGGCAGAAGTTAGAGACAGTGCAATGAATCGCACTGAACCTATGTGGGAAGTGCACTGTAGTGCACTATGTCCTTCATCAAACTGAGCTGATGATAGTAATCAATTATGAAAGCAATTTTGTCATAGTTTCGACTCAATTTTCAATGAAAGAGGATTGAAATCAATAAATGACCACAAGTACAGTATATAGAAATGTCTTAAGAGGTTGATAAGCTACTAAGATGGTCAATCTGTCCCCAGCAGAGTTGCCAATTTGTTTCGGGAATATTTAGTGTTCTTCGACAAATGCCTAACCCTCTAGATCTAGTAGTATATCTAGAAACAACAGACAAAGTAATCTTAACCTTTTCTATAATGAACAGATAAAACAAAATAGAAGAGAAACCTACTTGTAGTTTTCGCTAGCTCCTTGTCTCCTTTGACCGATCTTGTTGTTCCTTTCCATACTTAAGTTTCTTGGAAAGTACCTACACAAACATAGAAACAAAAGCCCATCAAGGCAAATGATAATGATCTATTGCTTATAAATAACATGGAATCGAAAACATGATATACATATGAAAGCATTAACATATAACACAAGCATAAGGAAAGAGTCTTGAAAACTTTATTGATAAGAGGAAAGATTACAACCCATATGAGCTCAATCTAGTGTCATCCTTCCAATTCAATCCTTCATCAACCTCATGAAAAGCAAGACACTCCAACACTATTACAATACTTGCACTCAATTCTAATCTCATATCACCAACATCCCCTTACAACTCAATATTTTTCAGCCCTTGACCTTTTAGATGAGTGATCTATTTATAGGTGAGTGGAGGAGGTTATGCCATCAATGGTGACAATGAATGCTTTTCTAAATTTAGAAATCAGTTCCATGGAAGAATGGATAGGGGATTAATGTTTCCTAATTCCCTTTCTCATCCAAATGCGAACTCAAAGGAGCAGGTGGCATTGAGAAACTTCTAGAGGCTTCCAATGGATAAGGAATCTTCAAACCCTCACAGAAATTTGCTCAAATTCACTCAGTGCAGGCCAAAGAGGGACCAAGTGCGCTGCATAGCACCCTGTCAGTGTATGGTTTGCATTGCAGCGCACCCTAATGAAGGCCTACCTGCGCTAATATTCTTAGAGGTATTTTTTGGATGTTTTTTAGTGAGGAACTTCTTTGGAAGTAAGGCATTCTGATGACTTACTTCTTTAGGGCATGTAACAACTTGTACTAGGGGTTGATGGGCCTTAATAGTATCGATATGTAATTTGGGGTTGATGTGCCCAAATGGATCTGTAACACCAAGGATGAAGTGTGTTATGAGAAGTTTAGAATAGGATTTGCAGGAGGCAAGCCTATAATTGTCATAAGGGGCTCAACATAGAATTTTTAGACAAAAGGAGACTTTGCACTAGGCACACTATTGTTTTTCCTTTAGCTATTATTTTTATATGAGATGTGGTGCACTTTGGCCACATGCTCATGTTTTAAACTATTCTAGATAATTGTATATTGTACATTATTGTGTATAAGTTTTGGGGCACCCGGATTGTGTCGAATTATATATTATGTGGGTTGTGCATCTTATGGTTCTTGCAAATCTCGTTTAATGCTCTATTGCTTATATGAACTAGAAATACATGTGAAATATTGCCTGTGTAAGTTATGTTTCTTAATTGTTTTATGGCCGTGGATAGATGTGATCCTTTTCTTGGTAACTAGTTAATTGGGACAAGTTGAGCTTGGACATGAGTGGCCTAATATGAGTTACATGAAGTTTTTATGTGAACAAGGCACGATCTACTTGTAGTAGGTGCAATTCATCAAGTTTTTGTGGCTGAAGTAAGCCAATGTCACATGCACTGCAATAGCCAAGGACATGATTGGGTTCCCAAGTCATAAGAAAATGTAAGGCTAGCTATGAGGGCATGAGTGCCAAGGCGTGCTAGGAATTCTAGGGCATGCTAACATGTTCTAGATAGTGTGAAGGAATGTCAAACATGCTAATATGTGCCAAGTGCTAAGGCATGCTAAGATATGCAAGGGTGTGACAATGCATGCCAGGGAATGTCAAGGAAATGAAAGAGAGAAACAAGTTAAACTACAAGGAAATGAACACATAAGAGGGTTAATAAGTCATCAATTTACCTTTTCCAAGAGGGGTGTACTAGGCACACAAACAATAGTTGCCAATATGTGCCAAGTGCCAAGTCTTAGTGCATTCTAATACCAAAACTTCCTCTATTGCTTCTCATCTACTTTCCAATAATTGATCTCAAATAAATTTAATATTAAACCATGGCAAAGCATACTAAGACATATAAATGCATGCCAAACATGTTAAGTTTTTCCAAGTGCCAACACGTGCAAAGTGCCAATTGTGTTAAAGAGTGTTATGCATTCTATGAAGTGGCATGTCATGTCTAAGAGTGCTAAGGTGTGCTAGAGAGTGCCAATGCATGCTGAGGAGTGTTAGGGAGTAGTAGGACAACACAAGGGATCGTTAGGTCAAAATTCATGGAAGTGAATTAATATGAGGGTGTTCTAGGCAGTGTTAATGAGTGTTATCTGTCATTCCAAAGAGGGAGTGACAAGGTATGCTAAACATTGGTCAAGAAGTGTCAGAGTGGACCAGGGAGTTCCAGGGTGTGATAACATGTGCCAAATAATTCCAATTCATGCCAAGACATGCAGTGTTAAGGCATGCTAGGATGTGTAGGGTGCTAGGGTATGCCAATGTCTGTCAAGGAAACAAAAGGAATAACTAAGCTAAAAAGCAAGGAAATGAACACATAAGAGGGTTAATAAGTCAGGACTTTATCTTTTTCAAAAGGGGCATGCTAGGCACACTAATAATAGTTTCCAATACATTTGAAGTGTCAATTGTTCCAAGTGCTAATGTATGTCAATGCATGCCAAGGTGTTGTAGGGAATGTTAGGGACTACAGGGCATGCCAACACATGCTAAGAGAGTGCTATGTTGTTATAGGGCATTCCAGCATGTGCTTGGGTGTCTTAGTCATAGCAAGATGTTCTAGGTACAAAGATGTTCCAAGACATGCAAGGTACCAAAGAATGTTAGTGTGTGCCAAAGCATGTTAAGGTGCACTAGGAAAACTTAGGAGTCCTAGGTCTCTCTCATTAATATAATTGACAGATCTTGATTATGTTTTAAATAATATAGTTCCTACACAAACTAGTGGAACTTTATCTGAAGGGAATTTTCTTAATAATAAACCTAATAAGGATTAATAATGTGTTGACTCATAGGAAAAATATATTCTCATTATTTGAGGGAAATGATACACACTAATTACTTCTTAACAAATTGAATGAATCTAATCACTATAGCCCTAGACACACAATGAAAAAGACTCCACAACAATGGTATTAAATCGTTATCTTTTGACAAAAAAAATAGTAACATGCACATAGTGTCATCAAAAACTAATTAGAATGATCAATGATGATGAACATTTTTTGGTTGTCACCAAAAGTAACCAAAAAGAGCATTGGTGAGGGTCAATAAAAGATCATCACTAGAAGTGTCACCAAAGAGAGATTTAGTGATGGGGCTTTAACAACCCTCACCAAAAGTGTCATTGAAAATGGCTTTGGTGACAAACCTTAAAGGACCATCACTATATACACTTACAACAATGCTCTTTTAAGGACCATCACCATATGCGATGTTGGTGATGGACCTTAAAGGTCTATCACAGACATGACCCTCACTAACGACCTTTTTTGTTGTACTGAGGGGTTCGAATGATTCCAACTCATGTGGATTTCAGACATGTGAAGAAGATACTAAAATATCTCTTTGAGAAATTTCAAATCAGTTTCATCTTAAGGGATTTGAAAATAAAGATTACAAAAGTGATCCAAAATTGTGCAATAGATTCATCGGGTGCTTTCTGTAATTCCATAATTTTTTTATTGAGTGCTTTATGGTCATAACGATAGAAAGAATGGATTAACTCTCTGATCATATGATCATATGAGTGAATAGAGGCTACAAGAATTGTGTGACACCATTGCTCAACATGCCATTCAAATGTGTAAGAGAAAAAACCATAGGCAACATCGTCTGAGGGAACTTCATTCCTTTCACAAAAGCCTAAGAAGGAAACTTTGTGTCTCCATAGGGCTGCTCCACCTTCACCATTGTACTTGATTCATGACAAGTCATCAATGACATCCTCTGGTGCTTCAAAATCATGTGCACAAGAAAAGCACACCATAGTTGAGATTGTAATGTAATTCATATATGATGTGTAGAGATTCAAATAGACTTTGAGGGCTCAACTTCTCTGGTCCTCCTTCTAGTGCCAGAAATGTTGACGGTGCTAGACCCACCAACATGTTAGGGGATCTCCCTGGTAAGAAGTCCCAAAGAGACCTCATACCATTTCGAGTAGGAGTCCCAACAGTGGGTCGTAAAGTAGCGGCTTGACTACGGTAATGCATAGAGGTAAGTATGATAACTTTGTCAAAAGAAAGTGTATGACCTTGTATCGATTCAAGTGAGATGAATGGGGGTTCTAACACATAGAGGGGAAAAGGAAGTGTGTCCCTTAGAAGGCTATAATAGTATGTAGCTTGCAAGGAACACACGAGCGGAATAACATCACAGGATGGAAGCAGAATAGTCCATAATTCAAAGTGACGGGTTAATACAACAACACATCTTCAACAAGATTCATACAATTTCATACAAAATAGTTCATATGCAAATGCATAAATTAAATAGCATACACTGCTAAAGTAACCATAATATTCGAACTACAATAACAACATATGCATGAAAACTTGTTGGCTCAATTATATTATTAAGTGAAAGTTCCATCCATACATACACCATTGATAGCCACTAGCCCCAATAGTGGAACATTACAGTCATCACCTCCTGCTCCTCCAAAGAGATGTACTCACTCTATGCTATGGAGAAGCCAAGGCTCGTCACAATACTCTCCAAGCCTTCTCTAAAGAGTGCCTAGCCAAAATATTGGCTACCAAAAGCCTCTACTATGAGTTATGAGGTTCTATATATAACAAAGAGTGGGGTGACCCTTGACATTCCCCTTTGACTCTTGGATTACCGTCACGAATTTTCACATCACATAATGGCTGTTCACATTCCACTTATGACACTTGGAATTTCACTTAAAATATATTTATAGATAATAATACAATTTCCACATACACCCATGTGGTACAAAATAGGCTTGAGTCATCCTAACAACACAAACAAGGTCACTAGTGGTCTTAGGGAAAGAACATCTCGACAACATCCTCTTGATGCTCTTCGGTGACAAACTGATACCAATCTTGGTACTACGCTATTGTGTCCTCGAAATGTTTGGTGATGTCTTTCTCGAAGTGGACTCTTGCCTCCATGAATTTTAGGTATATGGTTATGAAACTTCACTATGTACCTTTCGAAATCGAGAAGGACTTGGTTTTTCTTCAAGGCGTTAGTGAGGTCTATGATAGAAGGGATCTTGTGTGTCTTAACTATGACATCCAGACTCCTGAAAAACCCTACATAGGAAGCCTCAATGCTGGTGACGAGCGGAGGGAGCTACTCATTATTGTAGATCAATATCTGAATATGTTATTTGTCTAGCTCTGCCTACCACTTCATCATCTTTTGCAAGTAAAGTGGGCTCCATTCTACCTCATTCTCCATTCTTGTACATGCGTAATAGTAGCATCGATGTCAATGATAGTTTGGCATGTCTTCATGCACTACTGCTGAAAATCATATAGATGGAAAACCACCATGTACATGGTGAAAAACCTGCCATACAATGTCTGCATGGTGGTCTCAAGAGTATACTTCAACAAGTATTGATTTCATCATTTCTACCATAGTGGATCCTACAAATTGCTCTATTCTCTGTCTGGCCTCTTGTAGTCCTTTTCCATCCGATCATTCTTTTCTATCAATAACTTGACCGTTGAACCCGTGGCTTCTACATAAGACTTATAATCATCGGTCATGGTAGCTGGATGTCTTCTCACATCTGAAACAGTCACCCTTTCCTTTATGTGTGCAAGTGATGCATGATCATCTAAGAGTTGTTTTTTTATCGCCTATACAATCCTTTGTCATGACTCATCAAAGGACAGATTGTACACATCCATCTCCAGATCATCATGAAGGGGGAAAACTTTTCCTTGCTCGCTTAGGATTGGTTCTGATTTTGATGGTGGCGGAAACTGTGGGTTGACCTTAGATTCTCTCAACATGAGGTCGGCGTCTTGGTCTTGTGGCTTCTGTTTCAACTCCATATGTGTTGCTTCAACCATCTGCTCAATTTGTTAAGCATGTTCCCAAACACGCATGTTCTCACCCTCTTCCTCATCTATTGGATGCTCTTATTCCTTAACCTGTATAGGCACAATTTTCTCTATCAGTGCACCTTACCTTTCCTCTCGTTCCTATTTCTGGTTCTCTTCCATTTCTCTTATCTTCAGTTCTTGCTCTTCTTTCAACTTCTTTTCTATTTCTTACAACCTCCTCTCTGCATCTTCCAACCTTTGCTTCTCTCTCTTCCTCTATTCTACTCTTCTTTCGTGTTGTTGCCTCTTCGCCTCTATTTCCAAAGCTACTTTCTCAACAAGAGGAACTTCTCTAAACTTTTAGCTTTACTTATCCTTTGCACTCTCGGCGATCTTCCTCTTGACATTGTCTTACACCAGTTTGCTACTCAATGTTGTTGTTATTGTTGCTTCCGGTGGTGCTACTACCTGTAGTGCTACTTTCCATTCTACAACCATGCTAATCGGTTGATTAAGACTAGAGTTGTTGTAGAAATACCTCCAAGGGTCTTCCTATGGCACTCCTTCGGCCAATGACATGACCCATGGATCATGGATAATCCACCTTCGCACATTGGTTCTTGCATATGTAGTGGGGATCATACGGATTGAAACTCTTGTTTCTAAACTAAAAATTCTTCAATTCCTCAACATCGACATTTGAATCCTTCAAGCTATGGATCTCGTACAATCCAATCCGCAAAGGAAGAGCAAGCCATGGTGCCTTCTTCCTCCTATATAGTCCTATTTATAATCCTTTGGAGATGTGATATGAAACCTCTTGCATGACCAACTTATCCATGGAAAACCTTGGTAGCACATGTGGAAGATTCTCTCCACCAAACATCTTGATGAAGGTGCCACCGGGTGAGGCATACCAATCAGCAATGTTAAGCAATGCCTGTATTGCTTCTTGGGACATGCAAGGTGGATCTTGCTCAAATATCATCTTGTAAACTGGGGTGATGAATTGTTTAGATAGCCTAAACATGACTCCTCATTAGCTTCACTCATAGAGCATCTTGAAATATATGTTCACAGCATCATCTGATGGTGTCCATGTCCAACCCATGCCAAGGAATTGTTGTTGGGCACAAATTGCATCAAGCAGGTACATGGACATAAATAATCTTTCTTCCCCATTCTTAGGTGGACTCTAAGCATTATACACATGCACTTCTAGCTGAAGAGCCAACATGTCAGACCATTTGAATGGCCTTCCTTTATTTCCCAGCTCATCCAACATAACCACCAAACTCTGTGGAAATGTCTCCATGCTCTCTTGACAATACAAGCATCATGAAAAGATGACCAAGACTTGGTAGGCCTTCCTAACTAACTTAGTCTTGTAGACCTAGTATGGTGTCACCCTGAACTTTGATCACTCCTTTACCCAATGCTTCTTGATGTCTCTAATGTTCACATTGTTGTTGGGAGTGTAGAAGAGTGATGGCAAGTGATACATCTTATGGTATTTTTTCGTCCTGAATATGGCAAGTTGAGTTCCACTGGAACTTCTCAATGTCATTGTTATAGCATTCATCGTCATCTGAATTTCATTTTCAATATTATCACAAAAAATAAAAAATAATCAAATATTGCATTTTAAAATCAAAAGAGAGTTTGAAAGTCTGAAAGCAGTGATTTAATTTATACTATCAGTGGCATTCAAATGCAATATAAAGTGGGGCCTAACCCATATATTAAAGTTTGAGCGGTATTACGAAATATAAACAAGCGATGGCTCAAGAGGCGGGTAAAGTGCTCTGCAGGGGAACAACGAGCATGAGATATAACTCAGGCTCAATCCCCCACAGTTGACCATGACGTTGTGGTATTTGACTAAGATCTACAACCTAAGATTGCTATAGGTGTTCAAGCCTGATGAACCTCCCGTACACTCCCTACCCCTGCAACGGGCCACCCCCATCGTTTCACTCCATCTCATCTCCTCCACGTCATCCATGACCTTCATTCATTACCATCCACCTCACCCACTGTACACCATCACCTCATCTGCCACTCCATTAATTAGTTACATTAATTACAAGATTTCCCTCTGTTTTTCTTATCATATATATAAAAGAAAAGTAAAACCCCGTTGCATTATTCTTTTGTTTTTATTACTAAGCAACCTCGCATCCATTTCATCATTCTGAGTCAACAACCATCCCGACAATTGTCATCAGCAACTCTCACCAGCAACTGTCATCTACAAACACCATGGCCAAACAAGTAAGTTCTTGCCTAGTCATCCATACCCCATTAATGGATGTCGAACGTAATATTTCTGATACCCTCTACACAATTAAGCATATTTCACTACATCAAGAAGTCATTTTGAACCATAAAAATACTCCTATATTCATGGAAATGGTTAGGTCAAGTGTTTTAGCTACTTTTTCCTTGAATTTATTGAATGGCTAGCCTCAACAATGTATCCCAAGAAGTTTTTTGTATTGAATCAGTCAGGGGAGAGTGTTTTTCATGTAACCTCACAATTAATACACCAAGCTTTGAATAACCCTATATCTAGAACATACACCACCTTTATTGAAGAGCCTCTGGTTTCATATTATGATAACATGTCTCCTCAGGAAATTTCTCATTTTACCTCTTTCTTGGCTCCTAAATCTAGTCAATTTTCCCTAGATGGGAATCTCTTCCCTTTAGAAATATTTGTAGTTGATATAAGACCTGTTTTGCAAGGAAAAGAAGACTCCAAGCAGGTTGATAAAGTAGTGTTTGGATTTTTCTCTTTAATTATGAAGTCGGAGATAGTACTAGATATTCCAACATTCTCAGTGGATACTATCAATACCCAATTCATGACTTTTCCTCTCACTGGGTCCTTCAAGTTTCCTTAAGTTATTACTTATTTATTTTTGTACCAGAATGTTGAAAATTTTACAAATTTGGGACTAAATGTTGTTGACATCAACAAAAAGAAGCAGCTAGTGGTATTCTGGACAGACCCGATAAGGGGTGATCCAGGAGATAGTGGTTTATTTGAGTTCACTCCTTTATCCCTTCCTAAAGCTCAATAATTTCTTCAATTGAGTAAAGATGTGAGGTGTGGAGATTGGTTCATATTTGAAGAGCATGCAGAGATCAGGCTTTATGGAGCCTCTATCAAGCCTTACAGGCTACCAAAATTTGTGCCAATGAGGCTTTTTGCCCTTGAATTTATTAGGCAGAGCTTGAATGTAGATCAAGTTAATTTTGTTCCTATGAAGAAAGGATATTTCTTTAAGTTGTCCAAAGTAGTGGGACCCTTCATTGTGAACACCAGACAGGCTACCCAAGAGGACAAGATATTATTGAATGATATGTGTATTTTAGAGGTGGTTGAGTGGGCTTATGACCCTCATCAAATTATTTCAAAGAGAAGGCTGGAGAATGGATATTTAGCCTTTGTACATGAAAGTAGACCTGAAATAGAGAAATTGGCAAATGCAGGTTTGAAAAACACTCAGGGGATAGAGATTGAAACCCCTAGTATCACAAAAAAAGGTGTCAAGAGGATTAGAGAAGAAGTCATTGATTTGGATGAGGAAGAATCTGAAGCAGCAAAAAGGACTAAGCTTATGGATAAGATGTCTTCAACACAACCTCGCTTGGTGATTCAGTTAGGAGAAATAGAAGGTTCCCCAGCTTCCCCATATTCCAAAGAACTTGTTCATGATTGGGTTCCTTTAACTCAAAGTATGTTTGCTCAAATAGCTGAGAGAAACCAAAAGGTGAAGCTAAATATCGAGGCTCAAGATGAGTCTCAAGTTTCTCCTAAACAAACTGGATTGCTATCTGCTATGGATCTAGAGAGGAGCCAACTTAAAATTGCTTTTTCTCATCCTACTAAAATATCAGTGGGGTCCACTAGTAATTTCAAGACTGTGAATTTAACTGTTGAGACTCACAAGCTTCCAATGCTTGACAAGATGAATTCGCACATGCAAACTAGGCAATTGATCGTAAATGATTTACATAAAACAAATACAGTAGTTGTTAAGGTAGAAAAAATGCTAAATAAGGTAATTTAGCAATTAAAGTTGGAGAAACCCAGCTCTAGAGCTTTGAATGCTTAGGTATATGAGCTAAAGAAAATTATCATAAAAATAGGTGTCAATCCTGATGACCAACCTGCTATTCAGAAATTATTGCAATCTGCTAATTCAGAGATTGGGGTTTTGAAAAAGAAGTTGAATCTACCTACAAGTGAGAATCCTATTACTGCAGGGATAGCTGAAGTGGAAAATGAGAAGGAAAGGCTCCTACAGGATGTGTTGCAAAAAACTGAAGAAGTTTCTTTACTTAAAGAATATTTGGACAAGCTACAATGACAGGTAGACACTCATGTATGTACAATAGTAATTCCAGCCAACATAGATGATCTAGTAGTGCAAGTTTTACAGTTGGGATCAGAGCTTAAAATGGTTGAGCATGATATAAAGAAAGCCCAAAGAGAATTGGAAACAACTTGCAAGCTATTGAATTTGAGTGAAGAAGAAGCAAGAAGGGAGAAAGAAAATGAAAAGTGTTAGTGCCTGAATCTGCCTTAGGCTGAAGGAAGGCAGGATTCAAGATAACATCATATCACGCTCAGCCTCATAGCTAGCCCTACGAGGACAGGAGAGGGCTCTCTCCGGGTCAACTCAGTAAAAGTACTCAATAGGGTCTGAGATGACTTAAATTTGACACTGATTCTAGGCTAGTAAATAGATATGAAAGAGGTGCTTTAATAAATGACTGAGTTTTCAGGGCTGTATGGGACAAAGCTCAGCATGAGCTAGGAAATTAAATAAAAGACATAGAGTATTGCGTGAGGCAAGGTAGGCAGGAGGTTTAGAAATCAAATTTAAATTATATGGAGTGGAAAGACTGTTGAGATGGTTGAAAGGGGCATAATAAATGAATCCTTTTCAAACAGAAGAAGAGACACCAAACATGAATGCCTTCCCAAGGCAGAGAATTAAACTGGATTCTACCTTTCTTACTTAAAAGCATTAAACAGGAAATGATTATGAATGAACTGTAAAACATAACAAGATACATATGAAACAGAGAAGAAACATATTGCTAAACTCATACCACAAGGATCTCATGAATCAGAGCTGCATCATTTTATTAATTTCCTGGCCAAAACTGTATAGTGAAAGTGCTGGGTTTTCCTCCCACGTTTCCTCGAACTCTAACCCTTTACAAATGATTTTTCAATACAATAAATAGAATCAATCTGTTGGAAAACAGATCGACACAAATGGGGAGCTGTTTAATAATTAACTAATAAAAGCTGGAAACCCAACCACCTATTCTGAAAAAGAGCAGCGTTACATCTTGTTTTTCCCTGGTGACCAATTAAAAGGCAAAAAATGTAGTGTGGATCCCATGAAATCATGACTTGAAGACAAAAATAGACCATACGTGCCTATCTCTCTGTTGTGGTTGATATCTTCGTTCTAATTTTGGCTTTCGATCTTTTCACCTTCCCGTTGTCGTTACTTTGCTTTAATAGTATGGTGCCTTGTGATTAGATAAAAAGCACCTACATCTGATCTGGCCTAATCGCAACGTTTCCGAGCCAGGACACATGTCCATACATAAGTGAACATCTCCTACCATGATCACTCAACAATGAAACTAGTTTTTGACGAGAACCACATGGAGGATTCCAAATGCTGGCCCATTCTGAATCTGTAGTAGTGCTAGGTTCATTGTAGCTCTTACATCTTCAATACTGTTGTGACCATTTTCAGATTGTTGAATCTCTCTGTTCAAAAAAAATTTTGCGATGATTCGTAAAGCCAGCTTAAAATGTGTTCCACGGGGATGTTTATACAAGAGGGTTGTATCTATTACAAGATTGTGGATAACCTTCAATGCTAAAAGGTCGCTCTCCAATGAATGCCCAACAAGAACAGTTTCTCTGGAAACCAGGTTCAGAAATTCTTCCTGAATATCTTGAATTGTGGTTGTAACTATGGCCATAACTTCACCTGTTATCGCACTGTACTTGGTATTGTAGTCAATAATTTGTCTTGAAGGTTTGACCAATTTTTCAAGAACAACCTTTCCTTCCTTGTCCACCAATTTCACCCTCGTAAGCTCCAGGTCTTCTGAAAAGGATGATACACTTCTACCAATCGTTCTATTGGTACCAATTGTTTCTTTCTGAGATCTGAAGTTTGTTGTTGCCACTTCCATGATCTGCCCCCGGTTTTGCCTAGAATTGGGAGCTCTAGAAGCTTCATTATTAGTATTATCTTGGGAGAAATCTTGATGCTTTCTTTTGTACTTGCAAGTTAAGAGAGCCTCTATTATTTGTGATGAATCCGCTACTGAGCTGACAGCCATGACAACCCTCGGATTGCCACAACATTCTCTCAAACTTCATAGCATATGAGATAGAGACATAAACAATGCTGCATCAAGGCCTGGCATATAAAGAAGTACTACTTTTTATATCAACGGCTTATTTTTTATAAATATCCAAGGCGGCATCAATCCATCTCCAAAAACCCAGATGACTAGTCCTTGAATATCCTGTAAAGATAATGTAGTCTGGACTTCTGGTGTTTTCAAAAGAGCTTCTATCCTTTCCTCTGCTCCATAGATATCAAAGTATGCAGTTTGAGTAGATGTCCCTCTTTTCAAAGTGGGATGTGTTGTAGCAAATATAATAATAACAACCAGGCTCAATTGAAATGAAACTGAAATTGAAATATTTGAATTTGCCTTTCCACTTCCGATTCTACTTGAAAATTGTACATGTATATATTTACACAAACAGGAACAAAGAAATGACGTTGTTTGATTTTGGATGATAGCAGTGATACAAATTTGGCCTGTCGGCTCTATGTGCCGCGCACGCACCATGTGCGCTGCGTCAGTGCAAGTTTGCATTGAGAAAATCGGCTCTATGTGCCTCGCGCAGCTAGTCTGCCACGCCTAGATTTCAAACAGAGTTTTCCTTCCAAATAACTAACTTCGCCTTCCCACATTTTTCTTTGGCTTTCACGCTTGTTTCTTGACTTGCAAATGAATTGTATAAACACTGAAAATATCTTAATGTTTCAATGACTTTGATTTTTTGATTTGGCAAACTCACTTTGTAAAGTTTGAAACTTTGACATTTCTTATCAACTTTGTTTTGCTTCCTTTGAATTTTTGAATAATGAAACTATTTGTCTGTTTGCAGGGATGATTGGAATTTGATCTTGGTAGAGGATGACTAGGGTTGTGCCTGAAACATTGCATGTTTGAAAGCTTTAAAAATTACATATTCACTACCAAAAACAAACTTTATGATTTCTTCTTCAAAACTCCGTTTTGAAGAAGAATCATTCTCGAGCCTTATTGATAATGGACATTATAAAATGAAGACTTATTGGAGACATCCTCATGGCCTGTGCGCATTATTTGACATTGTTGAAGACCAAAACAACTAACCCTAGACCTACTGACTAAAATGACTCTTGTTGACCACGAGACCAAACAAGACTGTACATGAATTTAAAATTGACTTTGATGAAAAGATCAGAGCCAGCAGGGCAAGGCATGAGGGGCAAGACCCTTTCGTCAGATTATGGCATGCCCCTAGTAGAATGCAGATGAATGACGAAATGAGACACCTAAAATGAAATGCAAAAAGAGTTTTGATCTTTGATGGAGGACTGAAAAGACCGACTCTAACATTGGCTCCAATGGGGATGGTAGCTCGTTGGAGGTGCCAAGAACAACAGATATCTGGAAGAGCTAGACAGTCCCTTCTTCCATTGGGCTATGGAGTCCATTATTTTGACAAAACAACATGACTCAATTTATTGACTGGAACTTTGACTAAAAATAACTCGATGCAAACTGAAATGAGTGAAAAAAATTGACTCTAACAGACTAACTAAAAAGACTAAGACCTAAACTTAAAACTTAAAGCTTGGTGGTAGTAAATGACCACCTGTGTTTCGTACAAGACAATTTACAATCAAACTATATCAAAATGCCAATGTAACCAATCAAGTAGATGCCTTCTTGATTGATTCTCCTGATCAGATCTTCTGGTCAACAATAGATACTTATAACTGGGCATCCAAAAAGCTAATTGACCATGATCTCCTTCATCACTGAATACTGCAATAAACACCTTCACTGCTGACTGCAACAGATTTGCCAAAGGATCCTGAAAAACATGAAGATTTACCTCCTGCTGAAGAAACAAGGTGTATTTCTCTTTTGATTCTGATCTTCCTTTATAATGTACTTCAGTAAAAGTATGTTCTTGGTCCTCAAAAAATTCTGAACAAGTAGATGAGTAGATTTCCTCTTCAAAGAACATTTCAAAACATGAAACATAGGAAGAAGAATCTGAAAGGCAGTCCAAATATAAGACATATGAAGTAGAATCTGAAAGGGAATTCTGTATGGTCTGATATTTTGTAGTCTGAATATATTGTAGGTCATCTTCATATGATATCATAGCTAGATTATCATGTTCCTCATTACATTCATCAATCACGAGAAAAGAAACTTCAGATGATTCTTGAAACCCAACACTAACATTTCTATCATCTACCATAAATTCATCCAGAGAAACCTTTTCACTTACTTGACCGCAGATCTCATCTTGTTGTTTATGAACTGATTGGATTACCCCTTTATGAAGGATTTGTTCTAATTGCATGAGAACATTTGGATCCATAACTCTGTATTCTTCATTCCAGATGATTTCAGTAGCAGAGTTCTCCTTCATGGGATTCAGTATGAGGTATTCTTGGTCATCACAATCTGAATCTGGATTTGAAATAGCTATCTTGAAATTATCACATTCTAAAATTAGAATTGGACTTCCTTGCATGCTGTCTTCTTCTATGGACAGATCTGAAATGACACTTTCTCTTTCATCATTTTCAGCCATATGGAAATCTTCAACCTGCTATTCTATAAAGCTGCTTACAGGACTGTAATCCTTTTTAGAAGAGGAAGAAGTTCCACCATCACCTTCTTGACCATGTGCACATGGCATATCTGCGTTAACTTGAGTTGGAACATGACCATTCAAGAGTTGATCTATCTCGTCTTCAGACAGAGGAGATAATACTTTTTTTTTTCTCTTGCTCAAACAGTGATTGTCTTCATTAATTTCAAGTGAAGGAGTGTACAAATTTTCCTCATATTGCTGATCCATTTCATGTAATTCCTCTTGACTGTTAAGATGAAAAATTCCTTAATCTTCCACCATACTAAAATCTTGGTCCTGCTGCAAATTTTCATGATTGTCTTTATGCTGCTGAAATGGATTTTCATACAGCGCTTCCATGATCTCATCATCCATGAAATTATCATCTTCATAATATTTCTCAAGGCTTTCAATAAAAGTAAAAGCATGTTTGCGACAGTCATGAACTAAATTTAATGATGGATAAGAGTCTTTATACTTCTCAAAGAACATGGCATGAAAATCCTTCAAACAATAAATACAAGCAGGCAACAAACTTTCATACCAAGTTTGGGCTTCACCTTCCAGAGTGGCCAGGAATATCTTCATCAAGCAATCTTCAGGGAAATCAACCTTCAACTTGTGAATATGCATGTGAAATCTAACCAGATGTAAAGCAACATCCTTCCTATCATCATCTTTAAATGTAGGCAAATTCCTTGACCAATCTACCTTAGGAATTTTATTTGGAAAACCTGGAATGTGATCTCGGCTCATGGGAGCGTATCGTCTTGCAACTCGATCCATTTTGAAAATCTCAAAGCTACTGATCTCCTTGCAGTGGAGTCACCATGAAGGATTGATTTCTGGATTTTTCAGTGAATGAAATCACCAGGTGAATGATTTCAGCCTTCTTATGTCTGATCGTTGTCCACCATCAACCATCAGATCTGAACTTGAGATATGTACTAGGGCAAGACAATCTACAAGCAAACCATTTTCTTCCCCAGCGGAGTCACCAATATGTTAGTGCCTAAATCTGCCTTAGGCTGAAGGAACGCATGATTCAAGATAACATCAAATCATGCTCAGCCTCATAGCTAGCCCTACGAGGACAGGAGAGGGCTCTCTCCGGGTCAACTCAGTAAAAATACTCAATAGGGTCTGAGATGACTTAAATTGGATACTGATTTTAGGCTAGTAAATAGATATGAAAGAGGTGCTTTAATAAATGACCAAGTTTTCAAGGCTGTATGGGACAAAGCTCAGCATGAGCTGGGAAATTAAATAAAAAACACAGAGTATTTCGTGAGGCAAGGTAGGCAGAAGGTTTAGCAATCAAATTTAAATTATATGGAGTGGAAAGACTGTTGAGATGGTTGAAAAGGGCATAACAAATGAATCATTTTCAAACAGAAGAAGAGACACCAAACATGAATTCCTTCCCAAGGTAGAGTATTAAACTGGATTCTACCTTTCTTACTTAAAAGCATTCAATAGGAAATGATTATGAATGAACTGCAAAACAGAACAAGATACATATGAAACAGAGAAGAAACATATTGCTAAACTCACACCACAGGGGTCTCATGAATTAGAGCTACATCATTTTATTAATTTCCTGGCCAAAACTGTACAGTGAAAGCGCTGGGTTTTCCTCCCATGTTTCCCCGAACTCTAACCCTTTACAAATGATTTTTCAATATAATAAATAGACTCAATCTGTGGGAAAACAAATCGACACAAATGGGGAGTTGTTTAATCATTAACTAATAAAAGTTGGAAAGCCAACCACCTATTCTGAAAAAGAGCAACGTTACATCTTTTTTTTCTCTAGTTACCCATTAAAAGGAAAAAAATCTAGCATGGATACCATGAAATCATGACTTGAAGACAAAAATAGACCATACATGCCTATCTCTCGGTTGTGGTTGATATCTTCGTTCTAATTTTGGCTTTCGGTCTTTTCACCTTCCCGTTGTCGTTACTTTGTTTTAATAGTATGGTGCCTTGTGATTAGATAAAAAGCACCTGTATCTGATCCGGCCTAATCACAACATTTCCGAGCCAGGACACATGTCCATCCATCTCTTTCGCCTGAATACCCACGCCGAGGCCTTCTAATAAATAAGTGAACACCTCCTTTCATGATCACTGAACAATGAAACTAATTTTTTACGAGAACGACATGGAGGATTTCCAAATGCCGGCCCATTCTGAATCTGTAGTAGTGCTAGGTTCATTGTAGCTCTTACATCTTCAATACTGTTGTGACCATTTTCAGATTGTTGAATCTCTTTGTTCAAAAACTTTTTTGTGATGATTCGTCAAGCCGGCTTAAAATGTGTGCCATGGGGATGTTTATACAAGAGGGTTGTATCTATTACAAGATTGTGGATAAACTTCAATGCTAAAAGGTCGCTCTCCAATGAATGCCCAACAAGAACAGTTTCTTTGGAAACCAGGTTCAGAAATTCTCCCTGAATATCTTGAATTGTGGTTGTAACTGTGGCCATGATTTCACCTGTTATTGCACTGTACCCGGTATTGTAGTCAATAATTGCTCTTGAAGGTTTGACCAATTTGTCAAGAACAACCTTTCCTTCCTTGTCCACCAATGTCACCCTCGTAAGCTCCAAGTCTTCTGAAAAGGATGATACACTTCTACCAATCGTTCTATTGGTCCTAATTGTTTCTTTCTAAGATCTAAAGTTTGTTGTTGCCGCTTCCATGATCTGCCCCCAGTTTTTCCAGGAATTGGGAGCTCCAGAAGCTTCATTATCAGTATTATCTTGGGAGAAATATTGATGCTCTCTTTTGTACTTGCAAGTTAAGAGAGCCTCTATTGTTTGTGATAAATCCGCTACTGAGCTGACAGCCATGACAACCCTCGGATTTCCACAACATTCTCTCAAACTTCATAGCATATGAGATTGAGACATAAACAATGCTCCATCAAGGCCTGGCATATAAATAAGTACTACTTTTGATATCGACGGCTTATTTTTGATAAATATCCAAGGTGGCATCAATCCATCTCCAAAAACCCAGATGGCTAGTCCTTGAATATCCTATAAAGATAATGTAGTGTGGACTTTTGGTGTTTTCAAAAGTGCTTCTGTCCTTGCCTCTGCTCCATAGATATCAAAGTATGCAGTTTGATTAGATGTCCCTCATTTCAAATCGGGAGGTGCCATAGAAAATATAATAATAATAACCGGCTCAATTGAAATGAAACTGAAACTGAAATATCTGAATTTTCCTTTCCACTTCTAATTCTGCTTGAAAATTGTACAAGTATATATTTACACAAACAGGGACAAAGAAATGACGTTGTTTGATTTTGGATGACAACAGTGATACAAATTTGGCCTATCGGCTCTGTGCGCCGTGTGCACACCCAGTGCGCCGCGTCAGTGCAAATTTGCATTGAGAAAATCGGCTCTATGCGTCGCGCCTGGATTTCACACAGAGTTAGCCTTCCAAACAACTGACTTTTCCTTCCCACATTTTGCTTTGGCTTTCACACTTGTTTCTTGACTTGCAAATGAATTGTATAAACACTGAAAATATCTTAATGTTTCAATGACTCTGATTTTTTGATTTGGCAAACTCACTTTGTAAAGTTTGAAACTTTGACATTTTTTATCAACTCTGTTTTGCTTCCTTTGAATTTTTGAGTGATGAAACTCTTTGTCTGTTTGCAGGGATGATTGGCATGTGATCTTCGTAGAGGATGACTAGGGCTGCACCTAAAACATTGCACGTTTGAAAGCTTTAAAAATTACATATTCACTACCAAAAACAAACTTGACGATTTCTTCTTCAAAACTCCATTTTGAAGAAGAATCATTCTAGAGCCTTATTGATAATGGACATTCTGAAATGAAGACTTATTGGAGACATCCTCATGGCCTATGGGTGTTATTTGAGATTGTTGAAGACCAATTCAACTAACCCTAGACCTACTGACTGAAATGACTCCTGCTGATCACGAGACCAAACAAGACTGTACATGATTTTAAAATTGACTTTGATGAATAGATCAGAGCCAGCAGGGCAAGGCATGAGGGGCAAGACCCTTCCGTCAGATTATGGCATGCCCCTAGTGGAATGCAGATGAATGACGGAATGGGACACCTAAAATGAAATGCAAAAAGAGTTTTGATCTCTGACGGAGGACTGACAAGACCGACTCTAACACAAAGAAGTACAGGGAAGATCTTCTAAGGGATGAAGATTAAATCAAAAGGCTAAAGGAAAAAATGAAGGGAAACATGTCCTTGATTCAAGCCAGAGAAATCCTATGGGATGAAGTCATTGAGGTTATCAAGGGCATTTGGTAATTTCTTGTTATTATATCTGAAGAGAAAACACTATTTCGAGACATGGAAGAGGTGGTCATGAAAAATAAACAAAAAGATTTAGATAGATCAAAGTTTGCAAAGAGGATGATAGATTTCATTAATTCTAAATCTACTGTAGAATTGAAGGAGCATGGCATGCCAGACAGAACATTATGTGCAATAGATTTCAATAAGATGATTGTCAGAAATATTTAGAGGAATACTCCTGAGAAGAAGATAAATGAGACAAAGGAAACAGTTTCCAAGTTTAACATCCTATTTGATAGAAGAGTTAGAGCTGGACTTCCCTCTTGCTGGGATCTACAAGGAAACTTGCTACAATGGAAGACATATGAGACTTTGCTAGTTGAGGCAAAGAGAAAAGTTGACAACACTCATGAAAAGACAACAATAATAAAGTGAGCCACTATTGTGAACTACCTTAACAAATATTTTAAGCTTCTCTAGATGGTGAAGACTCTGTTTACAGATAAGCCTACTTATAATAGGACTAAAGCTTGCAAAATAGCACTTGACAAGTTAGAGGAAGCACCAAAGTCAAATGTACCATTATGGAGAAAATGAAAAGAATGGATGATAGAGCAAACCAAAGATGCATTAGTAGGACCATCTACTCAAGCCACAAATTCAAACAATGAGCAAAAATCAACAATCATACTTTAATTTCTGTTACTTCATGTTATCTTATTTCTTGAGAAAAATGAGGTGTTTTTTACCCTCTAATGTAATATTCTGTAATGAATTTCACTTTAGATAGTTAGAAGGTAGTTAAGCAGTTTGACAATTTTGGTAGTTACCAATTGTCCCATGATGTATAAAAAGAGGAAAAATTATAGAAAAAAGGTCCGAATTTTGAAGAATCTAAAGACTATTCTATTGTGTACTTGATAAATTGATGATTAATGAAAGAATCAAGATTTTTCCACACAGTGTTGGGTATGATTTTGTTATTTCTTTGTTATGTGTCATTATGTTTCTTCCTTTCTTTAAATATGGTAATGAAGTTGCAGGTCTTTGTTTACTTATGTGAATAAAGTTAAAATTCCTTAAAAGAGCACTCCCATATTTAAACCTCCTACCTCTATATTTATTCTAAATTACAGATAATATTTCCTGTCAAACACAACATATTATCTTTAATTTCTCAAGACATTCTTCACACAACATTTATATCCAGCATCACATGGCATTTTGAGATTTTCATATCAGCTAAATATTAAGAGTTAAAAATTAGGTCCTTCAGGTCCTTCACATAAGGATACATTATACAAATAAGTGACATGCATAATAAAATTTAATGTCTTAAGCACAATTTCTCCACGGCCAAGAAATTGGTTTCTTAAGGGACAATAGCCATCATCTTGGGATTGTTATGTGAGATAGTCGAGTGAATAATGTCTACGCACAGGAAGGCGGGATACCTCCATGCAACCCTGTACAAGCCTAACTTGTGAATGTTTACATAGAACTGTTGATCTCCCAAATATTCCTTGAAACTACTTGCAGATATGTCCTTTATTTTCTGGCGTGTAATCATCATGTCCTTCTCTATGAACAACTATGTGTCTGCATAGAATGGAAATTTCATGGACAACCATTCAACTACATCTCTAGTGCTTCTCTCTATAATATCCCTTGAACCAACTCTCTTGGAAACCATGTTACCTGTACTGTTGAGAAGCTTCTCAACCACTGTTGTACCTGGAGACAAAGAGGACACTCATGACATGCAAATGTCAGTTTAAGATCATAGATCACTTCAAGGACCGATCATGCAACAAACTGGGAAACTACTGGGAAATATTCTGCAATTCTGATTTTTAGAGGTGAGGTACTATGAGTTGGATCTACGTATTACACAGTTCCAGCTGTTAGTGAGAGGTACTGATCACTGGAATTGCGCAATGCGCAGTGCAGTGTGGCTTGTTGGTGAGTGGAACTGTGCATTGTGCAGTTCAGTTTAGCTTTGATGCTAGATGGGACTACACATTATGCGATCCTAAAGGGAAAGACTTTGGGATTGTCTCCTATAGAGCTCAGGAAAAGCAATCACTAGCAGCCTCTACGTAATTCCTGGAGCCAAGGTAGAGCCGTGAGATCAAGAAATGCATGGTGCATGCTGGGAAGGGCTAGATCTGGGCCAAGACAACCTAGATCTCCACAAGGGCAACTTGAAAACAAGTAGATATGAATGAATGAGTGAAGGATGGTAAATACCTAAGTAGATAGTGATGCATGCAATCAAAACAAATGTAGTAATCAGTCAAATGGAAGAACAATGAAGCTTGTGGGGAGAGTCTCCACAACATCTACCATTAGTCCAAAAACTGGGTTATGCATGCAACACTAAGGAAAGGCAATTCAAAACTTAAAAAAACACTTCTACAAGCTAAAATAAATCAAAATTCTAGTGCTCGTTCAACAAAAGAGGTAAAATAACACTCACACCAGCCAAGGAAACAAAAGCGACAGAAACATCTGCAAAAGACAAGAAAAGAAAAAATTACTCGGAAAAGTTGTGTCAACTGTGCCAAAGGTATCTAGATGCCTCAGGAATGCTAGATATCACAGATAAAATGTGAAAATGAGTTTTGGTAGTGCCAATTAAATATATTTGATCGATCTAGGGTTTATGATGTGAAAGCCGAAAATCTAGGAAAAAGTGACAAGTGGCAGTAGTTTCTAAAAATAACTCTTGTGTAACACCCATTACTAAAAATATATCCCTATTTTTTAGGGATTCTTTTTTCTTTTTTCCTTTTTATTTTTCGGGAAGGGATTCCATCCATGCATGTAGAAATTGCCCAGTCTTGGAGGGAACAAGGCAACATACCAGCACATGCATCGGACAACAGGTGAAGGAATACTTCTACGCAAATTCCTGGGATGAGTGGCTCTAGCTACCTCTCATGCTTTGTGAAATTTCCTAGTTGAAGACAAGATGTTAGCTGGGTATGTGCATCTTTGGAGCTGAAGCTCACTATCGGGTTGCACTGCGCATTTCCTGATAGCAAGGTTGGTTTCCCTCTAGGACTGCATACAATGCCAAGGTAGTGCAAGAACCGGATTGTAACCAAGTCAAAAGAGGTTAGCTTGTGGTTAACCAGTAAAGCAAGTAAGCGAACAAAAGCTATACAATAAAAGATAAACTTGATGAAAGCCTAAGTACCTAGGCAGTGCGAGACAAGCTACTAATATTTTTGTATGGAGGCTCCAAAACAAAGCAAAGGAAAAATTTTGGAGGGTGGTTGTAGCCTCTACAACATTGGCGACATACTGGTATAACTCCAGCTCTCTGTATGGACCTTGTCTTTTTCAAAGTGATTCTAACTCATCCAGAATTATTTCTTCATTCTTTGATCATCATGGTTCCTTCACTAGCTTGAGTTAAAGATATAGTCCCTGCCATTCTCTTGAGCGGTCGAAACACATACTAAGGCAAGTCAATTGAGTAGTTTTAATTCGAGATGAGGGTTATATTGATGCATAAGTAATATAGACTGTCAAAGTTTAAGTTTCATCTCTAGTGTTGCTCTGCTACCAGCAAGCCCGACAAAGTCACCTCAGGAACACATGCATCACTCTGCTGCTAGCAAGCCTGGATAGTACCCCGATGCAGTTGCTTGCTTCACCTCCCTCTGTTGGAATCCCTTCTCTTATTTCACCTTTATTTTTATTTATTTTTGAGACAACTGTGCAAGAGGGATCTAGACATACTAAGAGCAGAAGAGGTTGTCGCTTCAGAGAAGGATGTTATATATACCTTTGAAATACTTGTTAAGGTTTTCCTCCTCACCTTACTCTACTTGACTGAGTTTACAAGGTTTAACCAAAAATAGAAAAACTGATTAAAGTAGGCGGTACTAGTTAAAAGTGAAAGCATTGTGTTTTCCCCAAGACTCACTCTGAACAAAATGTATTTCCATCATGGTATCATTGACTGAAGAACACATTCTATTCATAAAGAGAGGGGATAGATAGATAACCAAATTTTGATAGTTGTACAAGTCCTCTTGTACTTCACCCTGCTTGTCTCAAGAAGCCAAACATGGTTTCATTGGAAGCTAATCCTACAGGTGTATAAACAAGAAAACACACAATCAAGGAAAGGACGAAAGTAAACCCAAAGAAAAAAAATAAGCAAAGAAAAACATGAAATTAAAGAAGACAAGAAATAAAACACTACTCCTACTCCTATTCTAAACAATGCATGGGCCTTCTCACATGAAGTGATATTTCCAATGCAACCATCGATGTATTGGTTGGACCATGTAGGTGAAGGCATGGTTGAAGAGAAAGATATCTAGGAAAACTAGAAAACAAGAAAGATAAAACAATGAAAACCAACACACTCAAAGTTTAAATGGGTCCACATAAAAGAAAAGAGTAACAACACATAATAGGCACTCTATAGATGTATCATGGTGTAGCATCACACTATGTGCAGATGACAAATATGCACACTCTTTTGATCTTGACAAACGAGAAAAAATGCAAAAATAAGAAAACTTTCACTTAGCAACATGACTTACTACGTATGACACCTCCAATGCATGAGCAATGGGATCGTGAGATTCTGGTGGAGGATGTGAAATATGTGGACTAGATTTTTTTCAATGCAAACAAGAGAGGGATGAAGAACCTGGGGTGTTACAACAGATTTCTGAACAGAAATGGAACTATCTTCAACGCCACGAGAACCTGACATAACCATCAACTCAAGCTGAAGTGTCTCGACAACTTGAGGGGTTTTCACTTCATCAATATATGTTTCATCAAATACTGGTGGCTTAGAAAGATAAAAAAATGCGTGAATCAGAACCCTACCCAAATGAAGGAGTGAAGAGACCGTGACAGCTACGATAAGAAAATTCAAGATGCACAATGACATCTTCATGATATGGCGAATCATACAAAGGGGTTGATGAGAAATAAAAAATTTCACCCTCTGAATTTCCAGAAAAAAAATATGACAGATTGGGTGGATTCGAAAAGAAATATTTATCCTCTCTACAATCAGATGATGGACTGACGTCCTCTGTGTCCTGCGAATGATCATAAGTAGGAATATCTGGGTATGAATTTTCAAAATAAAAATTAGAAATGGGAGGATCACAGAAGATGTCAGGATAAAGCGAATGAGGTGCACACAAAAGGGGGTCATCCTTCACTACAGGTCCTTCTCTAGATTCCCACACATACTCATAAAAAATGGCAACATAGGTTGGATGCTCAATATCAACTTGGTTGATAACATGATCCACTTGAACAATAGATGTGGAGTCTGGAATGGATGAACACAACACTATACGATCCAGAGGATCAAAAGAACCAGAGGGTGGAGGTTGAGAAGACAATACCTCATGACAACCATCAGGGTTGTAGTCCACATCTGCACAGATGTTCAAAGCAGGTGGCATAAGACGATGTGACACTTCAACACATGGGTTTTCAACTTATCCCACCTCGTCCCGTGGATCTAGAGTTGTTTGATGAGGAGATAACAAAGGGTCACTTGTGACATCAACCTTGTCCATATTATATTTAGAGGCTCTAACACCGAGGTATGCTGGGAGGTTTTTTAATGATTCCAACTCATGTGGATTTCCAAACACGTGAAGGAGATACTGAAATCTCTCTTTGAGAAATTTCCAATCAATTTGATATCCAGCTAGGTTTCAGAGGTGAGGGACTGTCAGTTGGATTTGCACATTGCACAGTCCTAGCCACTAATGAGAGGTACTGATAACTGGTGTTAGAGCCTAGGTTAACCTCAGGCTGAAAGAAGGTAATCCTAGGATAACCACAAACCACGCTTAACCTAGTAGCTAGCCCTACTAGGTTAGGATAGGGCTCTCTCCTTGTAAATCTCTATCAAGATGACTGAATCAAATATGGATTTTAGGCTAGGTATAGTAGTTATAGGGTTTTCGGCTGATTTTGAAAGTTTTGCTGGATCAAATGGAGCAAGCAACTTTGGGTCTGGGAAATCAACTCAAAAATGTAGGATTTTCTGTGGGGCGAGGTAGGTAGGTTCTTAAGAACTTGAAATTTGAATAAGATGGTAGATCTAAGACTGATGAGGAGTTGAAAAGGGCAAGCAAAGGTCTTGAATCTTCTTCAAACAGCTGAAAACATCAAAAACTAAATGTATTCCCAAGGCAGAGCACTGTTACCAATGTATTTTACCTATCTATATTGATTCACTTAGTTAAGAAGAATGAAATATATTTTGACAGATATAAGACATGAGAGAAACTAATGACAGAAGGAGAAACAATGCAAAGACACATTACCACAAGAATCCCACAAAAATTGCTGCAAAACCTAGTTTATTTCCTTTCCAAACTACTGTAGAGATGTACAATGTAGCTCAAAGCATCCACAAGAGTCCAACTTTTACAAATGACTAAGAAAATACATAATATAGGTATCAAACCACCTATGCTAGCCATCAGGGGTTGAATCCATGAGAAAAGGGGTGGTTCCAACCATTTCTAAACAAAAAACTGGAATATAGGCAGCGGAATAACTTGCCTTTATAATCATGGAAACTGATTCATTTACCCATTAACCACCTTAAAATGATGAATCTACCCTCTAAAGTCATTTTGCAATTACATTTACATATCATAGCATCATTTACATTCATAAATTCATCCATGGTGAGAGAAAAAGCCAATTTGTGGAATAACTAGGCGAAAATTGGATTTTTAGGCAAAATCGGCAAATTTCATCCTATGCGCAGCACCAGAACCCTATGTGCAGTGCCGCTTTAGAGCACGTTTTGGAGGCCTTCCCCTTAACAAAATTGATCCCAAGATAGCTCATTGGAAATCTCTTCCTGTCTAGTTGCTGGAACATCTTGAATTTTTGCATTTGGAGGTCATTTTCCCCTTCAAACATAGAATCTCCCAAGGTTGCTTCCTGTGTGTCCAAAAAGTGGCAGAGAGGTCATTTTTTTTTATGGGTTTTTGACCCTTAGGCGACCAAGATTTGCTCCAAATTTGTTGAAACGTTCATGGATTGATTTTCTCATCATGCTAAATCTGAATATGCAAGCCATTCTCTCAAAAAGTGTCTCCATCAAAAGTGCAGCGCCACCGAATGCAATTTCCTGTGTTTAAAATTTCAAAATTTCAAAATTACAAAATTTTACCAAAATTTGCCCAGATTTGGCAAGGCTCCCTCATCAGTTTATTTGATGGGCTAGTGAGGCCTCAACCTAGATTTTTAGCTTGTCATGCTCCTTTTTGCTCCTCAAGGCCTTCCTCAACCTTGCCTTAAGTTTCCTCATTTTCACATTGCATATTTTGTTCTGGGTCATGTAGTGATAGGACATGTGGCAAAGAAAATTTTTGTCTCTATTGGACCTCTCAATTAGCTTCTCCAGGTGTATGTTAACCCGCTCGAGACAAATCTCCCTCGGATTCTCAATTCCATTTGCCTTTTGTCTTCTGGTTTTGCCCCTTGGTTTCCTAGTTGCATGGCCACTTTTCATTTTTTTTTTATGTATCTCTAGCTCTAAAAGATCTTGTTTGTCACTCAGTTGTTTGTTCTCTTTCTCTAGATACTTGATGATCCACTTAGCCCTCTCTAAATTGTCTAATAAGGCTTGTATCTTAGACTCTTGCTCCTTTACGATCATGTCTTTGAGAGTCTTTGGATTTGGAGCATCCAAGTCAATGAAATCAACTATTTTTGTTTCCTCATGATCAACAAGGTAAAACTCTCTCTCTTACCCATCACTAAGATCATCCTTATACATCTTTTTTTTTCCTTTACCTTTGACTTTGCTTTGCTGCTTTGTTTGTACCTATTTTGCTGAAGAAGAAGGCAAAGCCCCTTCCACACCTTGTGGAGATAGCATTTGCCTGTGGCGTGATGACGAAGGATAGACCCCTTCCACACCTTGGGGAGATAATACCTGCCTAGAAGCTGCAAAGAGCCTCCTAGTGCCCCTCTGGTATGTGACAAACACTGGCACTCCAACAGTTTCAGTTTCTTTGACATGTTCATATCTTGAAGGTTCACCTTCTTCATGAGGCAATGATGAAAAGACTTGAGGGCCTTTGAACATCTCATGATAAATGAAGGTTTCCCATGGTATGTTGAGAAGGTTCAACTGATGTACAACAATGATTTTGATCAAAGAATAATGAAAGATGTTGCTTAGTTGTTGGGGATATGGCTTCTTCTTGACATAAAGTGCCATCTTTTCAATATTTCAGAACATGAAGTAAGGGATGTTCATCATTCTCACTCTAGTAAAATGCATCAACAATCTAATGTGGTAGGCATACAACCGAGAAAACCTACCCTCACAAGTGAAGTATTTGATGGTGATCTTCATGAGTGGAGCAAACCTGTCCTCCAAGAATTTGAAGGGGAACACTCTCTTGAGTTTTCCATGGTATTTAGCTTTGATGTAAGGCTCATAGTATTCCCTGTCAATGTACTATCCTTTGTTCCATTTTTCACCTACATTTGGAATGCCTGTAGCCTCTGAAATGATAGTAATGACAAAGTAAAAACCACTCCAGCGAGGTTCACTACATTGTTGTCCAAATGTGTCACAAACAACCTTGTTAATTCATGACGAAACTGAACCATTTCCACCATCTCACAAAAAATGAAACATGATTGATGTTTGAAATAAGAGGTGGAAAATGGGCAGGCCTGCAATTCCATCAAACTAATGGGCTCCTCCCTAATTATCCTTCCCCTTTGTGAGGTTTCCTCTGCTGCAAATTTCTTTCCCTAGAACTGTCACTAAGGGTATCTTCTTCCTCCATCTCATACTCACTGTCCCTCTCCATGGTTGCACAACTGCTTGTCTTTTTGGTAAATGAAGTGTGATAGATTGGTGAGTGAGGGTATGATGAGTATGATGAGATTTTAAATAAGAAAGGAGGTGAGGGTGAACTAGAATGGGAGTAATGGTACGTTTAGGGAGTGATGTAGGAAAACTTTTAGGGAGGGGATTATGTATGGGAGGATTGAGTTATAGGGGAAGAATGAGATGATATGGGATAGCAACAATAATGATAGATAGCAGGAATTAGGGTTTGATGATATGGAACAACAATTTAATGATATGCGACAGTTTAGTGACCAACTAGGGTTTGATGCTTTCGAGGGATAACACAATTCAAACCAATGCAATAGCTCTTGTATGCAAGAGAAAGGTAATGTACTTACTTGCAACAGAGGAGTGTAGGAGTTTTAATGTGATTTGATGAGTTTTCAACAAGTTTCGAAGCCCCAGGTGCGTAGCACACATCCTATGCACAACACAAATGTAATTTTGAACTGACTGAAATCGCCAGGTGCACAGCACCTTCATTTTTTCCAAAAACTACTATGACTTCCTCCTTTTGTTCAATAACACTCAAAATCGCCTTTTTTAACTCTTCTTAGCACTTGAATCTTTCAATAATGAAACATGGATGAGATTTATATATTTTTCCAACTTTGATTTTTTGAGTTTTCAAAACCCACTTTATAATGTCTATTTTGCTTTCTTTGAAATACTCTGTTTTCATGATTTTGACTTTTTGGCCTTTTAAATAGGTGGATTGATGCTTATTTGTTTGACTTTTGTAGTGGCAAGTACTTGGAAAATGTCACCAAGTGACCATGTGAAGGATAGAAAAACTTATTACATATAGAATCATTAAAATTACATGAAATTTACAAATAAAATAGCAATGCTTTGTTTTCACCTCAAAACTAGTTTTGAGGTAAAAACTTATTTAGTTTACAAATTTAAGGAATTAAAACTTTACTGATGATTATTTGTCATCCTCATGTGTCTGCTGACCCTTATTAGCAATATCCATTAAAATTTGACTATGGACAAAACCCTAATACCTAATGACACTGACACCCTAGACCAAAGACCAAAATGATGAAATGGACTGAAAATAACATGAAACAAGGACTGAGAAGTATGAAAAGAGATCAGCAGATATATATCATGAGGGAAAAAATGAAATGAACCCTACCATTAGTTGATCCATGACCTAATGGAATGCAACTCATTGGAATGGGACACCTAGTATGACATGCAAAGAGTAATTTTGATCACTGATGGTAGTGTGAAGACACTGACACTAGCATTGGCTCCAATGGGGATGGTAGCTCCTTGGAGGTGCGAAGGATCATAGATCTCTAGGATAATCAGACTAGTGCCTCATCCATTGGGCAATACGGTCAATATACTTCAAAAACTGAAACTGAGACTATGAAAACCAACTCAAGACTCGACAAACTGACTCAAGCCTCAAAGACTGATACAAATAACTCAACTTTATAGCCTTCACCTCGGGCCCCAAGTTGAAGTGAATTATATATTTTAACACTTGCAATGAAAGGAAAACAGTATATATAATGATCACGTCATGATTTCATAAAGTGTCTTAGAAGAAGTAGTGCTTCAAGAGCCTACGATTGACTGGTCCTCCCGAACAATCTTGTCCATCCATCTCCTTGAGCAAGAATGAATTTTGTCCTCTGTATCCAACGATCTTATAAGGTCCCTTCCATAAATTTTCAAACTTACCATGCTTCCCCTTATCTTCATTCCTAGCATCCCACCGCAACATGAAATCCTCAAGCTGAAACTTATCAGCTTTTATTTTCCAGTCATAAATCTTCTTGATCTTCTCCTATAATTTGAAAGTATTTTGGAATACTTCCTCGCTTGTCTGCTGCAAATGGATCATCTAATTTATCCATCGTTGAAATTCATCTTCCTTACTACTAACCTCCTGTAAAAGTTTCACAACTGGAACTGCAAGAGAAGATGGAAAAACTGTATCAATGCCGTAAACTAGTTCAAATGGAGACATACCAATGGACTTATTTTGGCTCACCCTGTCAGCCCATAAAGCATTCACCAACTTTTTATGCCATCCTTTCTTATTTGTTTCTAGCAGCTTCTTGATGATGTTTATCAATGACTTATTGGATGATTCAGTGAGACCGTTTCCCTGTGGGTAATAAGCTGTAGAATGTCCCAAAGTAATCTTATATTTACTACAAAAATCAATCATCTTCTTGGACTTGAATGCAACTGCGTTATCTGTAATGATTTTGTTAGGAAAACCAAAATGAGACAAAATGCTTCATTCCAAGAATTGAATGATTACCGTGTATGTAGCCTGTCTGGTCAAAATTGCCTCAATCCACTTGGTAAAGTAATATGTCATTGTTAAGATCCATTTGTGTTGTGCTGACGAATTTGGATTGATTTCCCCGATAAAATCAAGGCCCCACTGTTGAAAAGGTGCATTAACTTCAACCAGTTTTAGAGGTAGAGGTATCAATTTCCTTTTACTTGGAAAACTTAACACTCGTGGCAATGCATGACAGTTTTGTACACATCTGAAAAAACGGTTGGCCAATAATAACCTGCTCTCTATATCTTGTTTGTTGTTGTCTTCCAAAACAAGTGACCACCACAATCACCCTTGTGAAAGTCACTAATTAATTGTTGGGCTTCATCTTGAATTAAACAATTCAGCAAAACACCTCCTGGATCCTTCCAATAAAGAGCGCTATTCAAAATGCAGAATTTAGCAACTTTAAGTTTCAGAGATCTACCTTTATTCTTCATCATCCCCGGAGGTGGAGAAAGGTGTTGAAATACATACACAATATCTGAATACCATGGTGACTGAAGGAACATTTCTGACACTTGAATCAAGGGGGTTTCTTCTTCATCTTCAAACATTGCTGCAATAAGATTTATATCTAATGCATGCATATTTGATTCCACCATCAATCGTGCCAGGACTTCTCCTTTGATCAGCTTTGTAGGCTTGACCTCCAAATTGTACTCGAGCATTGCTGCAATCCATTTTCCTTGCCTTCCTTCCAGATCGGTTTGTACCAGCACATCCTTAACTGCTACGTTTGGAACATATGCCAAGATGTGCGAGTGCAGAATATACACTCTGAAGTCCTTCAAAGCCTTGAGCAGAGTGAGAGCTTGTTTCTCAATTATGTTGTACCGCAAAGTAGCATCTCTAATGGTCCAGCTAAAAAATGCAATGGGATTTTCTAGCTGATTTCCTTTTTGCATTAAAACTGTTGCCATGGTATGCTCGAATGCAAATGAAAATAAAATGAAATCGTGTATAATCTAGACTAATCAAAACTAGAGCCGTAGATAATCCATACTTCACCAGATTAAATGATTTCATAGCTTCCTCCATCCATTTTACCATGTTGTCCTTCTTTAACATATTAGTAATTTCTCTCAAATGCTCAGCTATATTAGGCACAAATCTTCGTAAGAAATTCATTTTACCGTTAAATGCTTGGATCTCTTTTTTGCTCCTTGGGAAATCAATCTACTGAATTTCTTCTACTCTTGATGGATCGATACACATGCCTTCCTTTGAGATGATATGACCAAGTAGTTTCCCTTCATCCATGGCGAAAAGGCTTTTATTCGGATTGAGTGATATACAACTAGAAACACACCTTTTTCATTGGAAAAATCAATATCCATTGCACGCTGAAATGTTGCTACGACATTTTTCAAACTAAATGGCATTTTAGCATAATGGAATGTTCCCCAAGCGGTGGTGAATGCAATCTTATCATGGTCATCTTCATGCACTAGAATCTAATTATATTCGGAATATCCGTTGAGCAGCGACATACGCGATGCTCCAACCAATCTCTGAAGGATGTGATCCATCTTTCGCAGCGGGTAATTTTCCTTCAATGACACTTTATTTAGATTTCTGAAATCGATACACAATCTGATTTCCCCAACCTTCTTTCTTACAGGAACAAGATTAGAAATCCAATTAGAAAATATAATTGGAACAATTATACCAGCCTTGTACAATCGGTTTACCTCTTTTTAAATTGAAGGTAGCAAGTTGGGATTGATTCTTCTTAGCTTCTGACGAAATGGCTTCTGATTTGGCTTGATGGGAATCGTGTGCTAAATGATGTCTTTGTTATACACCTTTAAATATGAATAGTCCCAAGCAAACATATCAGCAAATTCAGACAACAATTTGACATATTTTGAATTTACCTCTGGTGACAATGTTTTAGACAATTTTACAAACCTGGGCTTATCTGTTGTTCCAAGATTCACATCCTCAACACCTTTGTCTGTAGGCACCAAGCTTGGCTTTCTAGCTACATCATCCTAATAAAAAAGTTCCTCTAAAGGTATGAGACCTTTAGGAATGACATTGTCCTTCAGCTGCAACACTTCCATTTGACTCACTTCAATTTTTGATTCATCATCATCAGTATCACAATCTATTGAAGCATCCTTGTAGTTTCCTTCATTATGCAAGAAGGCACTGATATCCTTATCATCCCAAAACACCTGCCAATATCTTAAGTTGTCTGGAACTGTTATAGACATATTTGGTCACATCAACCCCAACTTATATGTCGATGTATTAGGGCTCATTCAACCCCTAAAAGAGTTGTTTCATACCCTAAAGGAACATAATCTTTTGAATACATCATTCCCGAAAAGTTCCATCTAAGAAACCATCCAGAAGTTGCCTAAACTGAACCATACTGACTGCTCCACTGGCAAAGTGTGATGCATACTGACTACTCCACTACCAAGGTGCAATGCACACTATTTAGGCCATCTATAGGGTGCAATGGGCGAGGATGGAGAAATGTCCGTGACATTTTACTAAGTGGATTCCCATAGAAGCTTCTAGAAACTTCTCCTATGCCACTTGCCTCTCTGAATTCGCCCAAGGATGAATAAGGGATCTTAAACCTTCAGTTATCCCTTCTCTTGTGGAACCAATTGTAACAAGTGGAATGACACTAATCAAACCCCATGGATGACTCACACCCTTGCACACATATATAAATGGATCCCTCATCCAAGAGATCTAGAGGCTAGAATTTTGTGAATTGTAAGTAAGTGCTGATAGTTTGTAATTGAGGAAAGAGCATTGTATTGTTGGAGTGATCTTTCTATTTCATGAGGTGAAGAAGGATTGAAGCTGGGAGGATGATGCTGGATTAGACAACTAGGGTGTAATTCTCCCTTCTATCAATAAAGTTCTTCAAGTTTTCCTCCATATGATTGTGCAATTGTGAAAGTTATCATTTGTGAATGCTATCATTCGTTCATTATATATCTGATTCTGTAATGTTTATGTTGTAATAGATCACGATGCTTTGATGGTTCTTTGTTGATTTACATGTGCAGGTACTCTCCAAGCATGTTAAGTATGGGGAGGAGTTACGGGTTCTATCAAAGGGGAGAGAGATCAAGCAAGGGATCAAGCAGAAGTTCCAAGTTGGTTCCATTATCTTTCTCTTATCTGTTACACATAGAAGAAATTGTTGAATTTCTTTAAACTGTTGTTTCCAGGGTAGCTGCCAAACCTAAAGGGCTAGCATTATTTAGGAATACCAGTTTTCCTAGAAACAAATTGGCAACTCTGCTAGGGAATGAATAGATGTTTGTTTTTTGTTATTGTTTGTCTTATGTTCAATTTGATAAGCTATAGACAGAGCCTGAAGTCATCCAGATAACCTTCAAACTTCTCTTGCTTTGCAATTGCATAGTAGATGAATGTTGCTTCAATCAATCTCTGGTTTAATTTATGAATTGAACATCTAACTTGCAAGCACATCTAGATGCCCTTTTGGTAGCTCAGTAACCTCTCAAGACACTCCATCATACTTTTCTCTTCATTGTTCATCAAAACCCACCTTAACTCATTGAAAATAGCTCCACATTTGAGCCAAAACCCATCTCAGTTGCGCTCCCTGGACCATCACACTGTCTCCCACTATGACTCAGTATGCATAGCACCTCCCGAGTGAAGTAAGTGCGATGCATCTCATATTCTGTGAAGCCTAGGTGCGATGATTGACTGAACTCTTTTTCCATTCTAGAAATTGAGGGTTTTGACCTTGTTTTCAGTGTTATTTGGTTGTTTTACTGCATATGAACAGTGCCTCTTTACTGACACTTGCTTGTATCACTCAGATCAGCCTCAATTACATTAGGATTAGTGAATTTATTTATTTATTTATTTTTATTTATTATTTTTTTGTGTATTTTTTTTTTCATTTACAATCCTTTGTCGAAAAGTTGTGTAAATCAATTTGTCACTTTGGTACAAAAAGTGTTGTAATTGTCATTTTGTGTCGAAAAGAGAAGTGTCGTGAATTCTTCCTTCCCTTGATAATCGATTGAACGTTTTCTTCATTCATTTGATTTGATTCGTTTATATTCGAAGTTTCGAAAGAATTTTTATTCAAAATTGAAAAGTGTCGTGGAGTCTTCCTTTCTCTTTTGAAGAATAAATTGTCGAAAATGTCATTTTGAGTGAAATATTTCAGATCTTTGCAGCATTTAGTTTTTCTTTTTGATTTTTTTCATATTAAGAAGAACGAAAAACAAATACATGCATTCACATTCAGCATACTTTTTTATTTGTGTGTGAAAAGAAGATTTAGGGAAATGCACTACTGTGTGCTCTTTGCTCTTTGTTTAAAAGCACTGTTATCTTCTTTCCCTAGTAGCTAGGATTTTCATTGTTCAAATAAACAACGATTGTTTATCATTGTAGATTGCATCTTAGGAATTTTAGATCATCATCACGCGGTGAACCATTGAAAGGCAAACTATAAACAAGATCAACTTTAAAATGAACTTCAATGAACCTAACAACACTTTGGAACTTAACACAACATATCTAGAGGTCTAGACTAGTGACGTGTTCTGGCATCGTTAAAACTAGTGGCTATCATTTTCATTGAAGGTTGGGTGATTCCTCCTCCTTGATACGACAAGTACTAGCACGGACTTGTGATCCCCGTACAATCATGTATATATTGGGAGACCACAATAGGCTTAAATCCTTTAACCATCGGAAACCAAGTCTACTGCCTTATTGATCTCAATGCACTAAACACAACATTCGGGAAGATTGACTACCGTACATAAGTCCTTGGTAATTTCTTTTTAATTTATCACCAAGGTGTATATTGTAGTTTTGAGATTTGTTTGGTAATACCTTTATTTAGATATTCTAGAGTAGTCACTTTCATTCCTTTTCAAATTTTTAAAAGAAAAGGTCCATCTGAGCACTTGTCCTTTCAGGCTCATTAAAAATCGAAGGAGACTAGAGTCATCTTTAGCTTTTTCTTGACTCCTAAAAACTGAAAAAGCAAACTTGTGTCCAAGCGTCATTAAAATTAATTGAATTCGGAATAACATCCCTGTTCCTTAGTTGATCTTAGATTGAGACATATGGTGACTGTTAGAACCTAAATCTGCCTCAGGTTGAGAAAGGCAAGATCTAGGGTAACATCAAACCATGCTTAACCTGGCAGCTAGCCCTACCAGGTCGGGAGAGGGCTCTCTCCTTGTCAATATCAGCTAAATATGATCAATGAGGGCTTGAGATGACTGATATGAATACTGATCTTAGGCTAGGTGTGTGTGCAAAAGAGTTTGATTGAATTTAATGATGTTTTGTTGGCTCAAATGGAAAGGCAAATTTGGGTCTGGGGAATGAGGCTCAATTTTGCAGAGATCTTTATGCGGCAAGGTAGGCAATTGATTTGACACTTCAAATTGAATGCAATGGAGAGATTTAGATAGGTGAGGAGTTGAAGAGGGCAATAAAACCTCGGGGATCCTCTTCAAATAGTCGAAAACATCAATAACTAAGCAAACCCTAGGTAGAGCACTGCAATTTCAATGGATTCTACCTTTATCCTTGTTTGTTTTATTTAAGAAGAAGCAAGAGAGATAATGGCATACATAAAACACATATAAACTTACAATTTACAGAAGGAAACACAATACCAAAGCAAGATACCACATGAATCCCATAAAGTTCTAGCTTGCCTTTGGAAACTAGGGAACTGATTCATTTAGTTGCAAACTACTTTTTAATAGATGAATCTACCTCAATGAGTGAAAATTTGACATAATTACATGAAGATCCATCAATTTACATCAAATTAAATCATGAGTTTGACATTAAGAAGGAGAAAAGTCAAACTGTCAAGAAACTAGGCGAAAAACAGAGTATACTTGGTCAAACTGAGGAAAATTTCCCCTATGCATCGCGCTGATTTCTCTATGCGTAGTGCCTATTTGCAGCCAATTTTGGAGGCCTTCCTGGTGTCCAAAATTGCTCCAAGTGGGCTTGCTGAAAAGGTTTTCCTGTATACTTTCCAGCATAAGTGGAATTTGTGAATTGAGGCTTCATTTTCCCCTCCAAAACTAATTTCTCCCAACACTGCTTCTTGTGTGTCAAAATAGGGGCAGTAAGGTCATGTTTTGGGTCTTTTTGACCTTTCTGGGGGCTCAAAACCTGTCAAAATTTCTTGGCCATTGGTAGGCATTCATATTCTTCCAAGAAAAATCCAAATATGTTGAGTTTTTGTCATTTGGAGACCTCCATCAAAAGCGAGCACCAGGTGGCGCGGCACATTGGGCAAAAAATTCTGTGTTTTAGCCCAAAAAATTTCAAAAATGAAAAAAGAGTCCCAATATTTTTGAAATTTGGGCTGACTGTTCTCCATCAAGTGTTTTGTTGGGCTAAGGAAGCCTCAGCCAAGATCTGAAGTTTATCTTGTGCTTTTTTCCTCCTCGATCTCTTCTTCAACTTGGCCTTCAAGCTCCTAATTCTAGTTTGGCACACAATACTCCTTGACAAATAATGATATGCCATGTTTCTCAACATATTTTTCTCATTGATGGCTTTCTCCAACATCCTCTCCAAGTGGATATGAGTTATGGGAAGTGTTTAATAATGTACATTAAGGATAGGGGAAGGTGTATGAACATCAGGATACAAGTTTTGTTGATGATTTGACCATCCAAGAGAAATTACCTTCAAAACCATAGAAGAGAGAAATGAACCTTACCTAGGCACAACTGAAACATGAACAAGGTGTAAAATGACCCATTGGAACCTGAAATGATGATGACAACCCTGTGAATGATGGTGCACTCAGCTGAATGGTGACATGGACTGACATTTGGACAACTTTGACAGGAGTAAAAGCAAACCCTAGACCTAATACCTAGTGACCAAATTTTGCTTGAAGACTCACTGAAATGACAAAATTTGACCTCGACACCTTAAAATCACTTTGTAAGAGCATGTTTGATCATTGGAGGAAGCCTACAAACACTGACACTAACATTGGCTCCAATGGGGATGGTAGCTCCTTGGAGGTGCCAAGAACTATAGATCTTTGGAAAGCAGACAGTGCCTTCATCCATTGGGCAATGGAGTCAAAAACTCAAGCTGAAATGCATGACCGAAAACTGATGACTTGACGACACAAATTGACTCTCACTCAAATAAAAACTGACTCAATACTTAAACACAACTGACAAACTGGAAATGATGCTCAAAGTAGAGCTTATTCATCAAAACCTACTCTAACAGTTTCATTCATCACCTGATCAAGTGAAATGAAACAACCAATGCAACCAAGTAAGTATTATGGCTGCTGTTTGAATTCTCCACAAGGTGCTTGCTTATAAAAAACAAGAAAGAACTACTAAAAGGCAACTCCCATGAAAACTTGTGAGCAAATCCGTTGAATAATATGGATTCTCTATCCGCCTCCAAAAACACTGCATAAGGATCTTGAAGTTCATGCACACTAGGACTTAGCTCATCCAATGGATTACTTCTCTTTTCCTCATACCATGAATGCAAAATTTCATTTGAGCTTTGTGACGAGACTCCTGCTAAAAATAACAAAGAAACTGGCTGCCAAATCAAGTTTATATCAGCAAACGTTTCAAGCTCACATGTAGTCAATGGAGAATAACTATGACTGTAGACATCATCCAACACATCAACTATTGGATCATGAAAAACTTGAAAAGACTGTTGCAACCCATTTTCTATTATTTCAGATGAGATTACATGATTTCCTACAGGCTGCTCATTTGAAGATATACTATGCAAATTTCCTTTCAAAAACTGAAATGATTCAAAACAGAAAGGTACGGAATCATCTTGCATCATTGTTATAGACATATTTGGGCACTACAACCCCAATCACATATGTCGAAAAACCAAGGGCTTCTAAGTCCCTAAAAGTGTTGTTTCATACCCTAAAGGAGCAAGGTTAGTTGATTACATCATCTCCCAGAAGTTTTCAATGAAAAACCACTCAGAGTTGGTCAAAGCAAGACCATACAGACTGCCTAGAGCAAAGGGTGCAATGCATCTCTGTTGTGGGATAAACTTCCCTAGGGTCTTGGGTGAACACCCTAGTAGACTAGAGGTTATCTATGCAAAGAAACACACATTCCATACAGTCATAATGCTATTATAAGCAAACTCTACGATAGGGGCGTACCTGAGGTCCTACGCTTGAGAAGAGCCTTCCAAGGCCCAAACCATTCTTGGAGTTCCTCTTGCTCATTTGACCTGCAAAACAATCAACTCAAGAAAGTACAAAAGTATATGGACTAAACATCATAAAAAAACCATCTTCATATTATAAGGAAAGGTAGTTAGTTATGCAATTAAACAATCGTTCACATATGAATCATAATATGAATATCATAACATGAAGAAGATCTATATCAGGAACAAAGACATGTGTTTCTTTTATTATAGACAAATAAAGTACAGAAAAGGAATAATTTCACCTGATTCGTCCTTTCACATGCTCCAAGCGGAACCGTCTCCCGGATTTGTCTAGTATCAAGCCTTTAACAAAATCCTTCCATGACTTACTCCATGATATCTCAAGTAGTATGAAATCATCAACACACACAAGGAAACAAGGGTTTCCTGTAGGATGGGGGAAGTGCAGGAGGCACAAGGATCTTCAAACCTAGTCAGGGAAATCTCAGCATAGTAATCTTTCTCTCTCTTTTCCCCTCCCTTTGGCCTTCCCATAGAAGCCTTTTTATACTTCTCCCAAAGTAGTTTTTTAGTTGGGAATTCGTTGGGAACATTTGGCCACGGGCACTAACAGGTAATCAATAGGTAAAACCCAGGATCTCCGCCCGAAATTAAGGAGATTTATTTTTTTTAAGTGTTTTTAAACATACTCGCAGGTTGGGTATACATAGACCCGTGTATACACGCATTTAGCTTAGGGCAGTGTCGCGTATAGGGGATAAAACAATGTTTTTTAAATTTGGGACCAGGTCTAGAAGGAGGGGTTACCCTAGGCTATGAGTGCAGCATCACAAACCTCAAGAGTGAGATTTAGAGCTATAATAGATGCCCCCTAATATATGAGGTCAAAAGGGGTACATGATGGCCGAAATGTAATAAGCAAATTCATGGAAAGGAAATCTGTCGAAAACCAAGAAGGACTGCACTAGAATTCAGCCTGCCAAGCCACAAAAGGAGATCAAAAAGAAACATTGTCTGAGGTGGGCATACCCATGCTCAGAGAAAATACAGCATGTCCGCATATCGAGTACAAGAAGATCCACCAAGTATACAAGTATAAATGACTGGAAAATACATAATGGATCATCTGGTTATGATCGAACAAGTACATGTCTGAATGTCACATATAAGAATGTCAATGATGCTAAAGGATGAAGCGGATCACTGATATCAAAGACTAATCCCAAAAAGTACCCACTGAACATGATGGAATAAGACGGTACTACACTGCAAACTCAGGTGCCAGCATATAAAATGTCGCCATGAATGACTGCAACATATAAGGTGAAGTGGTATCTACTAGTAGCAACCAGAGCAACTGTCAAGTGAACCAAGGAATGCTGATACATCCTGAGGTCTTCACCGACCACTGTGGTACATTTCTACAGCATGGGAATAAATTATCTGAAGTCGACCTTATGAGAAATCATTTGATTACCGGTCATTGATGTATACCGTTAACAAACGCGAGACTACTCACCAATAATGATAATGAGCGTCAAGGTACCCAGGACAATCCAACAACTGTGAATAGATGAGCTGGAGTCGAACACCTATAAGAATCTATCGATCAAGAGACAATGATGGTTTCCCACTGTCGATAGCGAAGGATCTGCCACTAATGACTGCAAACCCCAAGGTACTACCAAATGAACTCTAGATATTTGCCCCAGAGCAATGAGTCGAAGTCGATAGGGAAAGATCCACTAGAAGGAAGGCATTAAAGCATCCTCCATCAATCTAGTGCGAGTGTAACCCGTAGGCCAATAATGTGGAAGGAATCGGATGAAAAAGATGTAGTAACCCAACTGAAGTAAGTTTCTGGCGTACACAAGATGTGGCTAGCACACGACAGAAACCCTCTGAACCAACCAATAATGAAAGCTGACACAGAGGCAAGGTATCCACCAATAGGGTCAAATGGAAACCAAGGTACTGCATGAATCCCAATGTGTGATAATGTAAGTTGATTTCGAACACAAGGGAAACCACTCAGTCAAAGACCCATGATACTGATCGATGTTGAGCACAAGGTGACCTATCAATAGTGAAAATAGGGCCAGGGTGCATCTCTAGGCCTGTCCTCAGAGCAAGATGTCATCGTTGATAAGGACAAGACCCGCCAGCAAGAAGTCAATGGAGACCTTCTCAAACCAGCATGAGTAAAGGACCAATATAACTGATGTGATGATAGACATAGCACTGACAACTAGAGATGGTCGACTGAAAAATAAGTCAAGAGACACCGCAGAGAGGCCGACTCAGGCTAACTTCCCTTGAACAAAAGCACGACTCAATGTGACTATGTGGCACCATATGATGACTCTGTATAAGCTCATTGTGCAGGAGGCACAAATGAGCCCTCCATATGATTGGAAGAGCTAACCAATCGGGGGAGAACTGACTCAATAACAAGGTTAAGGCATACCTAAGTCAAACTAAATCCCACCCAAACAGAGGAGACTTTGCTTCGAGTGCTTTGTTCAAGGGCGACATGACTGACTCTAGCTGCCAACAATAAATGGAAATACTATCTCATTCCCGCTCTTTTTTGGAATATATAATTTTTTTGGTATTTTTCTTTAAAGATGGAAAAAGAATAAAAGAATGCTATAGTACAGTGGAAATAACGAGTGTCAGCGAAGCAGATGATCTAGTTCCGGGGATTGGAACATTCCTATGCTCGATGTAGGGAGGCAAAAACTGGCCAGAGACACTCAAAGGTGTGTTCCTTCCACGGGTCAAGGTGTGTCAAGCTGCAAAGGTCAAAGGTATGCAAGTTTGATTTTGCAGTTGTCATGGTCAAAAGTTGGCTTAAACATGAGTGGAGCCGGCTTAAGGCCAAAAGGTGCAGATAGTCAAAATGCAATGCAGTAGTACAACTCAACACAAAGGAGCCTCTAGGGTATAAGGCCAGAACGAAATGAAGAAGCAAAGAGGAATGAGTCTTCATCGTATAAGTCATGACGGGACTACAGAGGACTCCCGAGCCTACTCAAATCGGAGCAGCATGGGCAACAAATGTCAGTGAGGTGCTAATTAGGATGCCCATGTAAATGATGGCTCTACCATCGTGTCATGATTTAAAGAATCGGCGAGTGAAGATGGTTTGCGAACCATAACACGATGGAGGCTAGTATGCATGATGCAACGGAAAAAATGGCTTCCCTAACCTATATGCCAGTGAGAAAACGATACCTGCCATGGCGGGTCAGCAATCATGGAACCGTCTCGAAACTGTCGAAAACATCCAAAATGTCCTGAAAATCAAACCATTCTCGACATTCCAAGCTCCCAAGTTAAAAGTTACATGAGACCAAACAAAATCAAATTTTGAAAAAATTTGACATTTTCAAAGCTTATAAAAAGGTTTTTGGACTCACCATTTGAGTTTGAGAGCAAAGAATTGGAGCAAAAGGAGCTAACTTCCCATACGCCAAATTCAACCGTTCAAATTCCTCCAAAATCTCTAGGTAACTCTCATTCTTAACTTGTAATTGATTGTGATTATTTTTAGAAGTTTTAATTAATGTTTTATCGTTGAGTTCTTTGCCAAAATTTTCTCCGAGGTGTATACACAGGTTGGTAATATGCAACCCGCGTACACGCGGGCCCTACATGCGATTGTGTGTAAAGGGGACCCGCGTATACGCCGCAGACATTTCAAACAAAAAAACAAATGGTTGAAATTGATTTTTCCTTCAAGATGACAATCACCTGGCATGAAAGAGAGCATACCGCGGTAGATGAAGAAGTTATGAACAGTCCAGAGGCTTGCTTAAGTTCTTCAAATTACCAAATATGAAAGCAAACACACGTTTGCTCGAGATGCTTCTTGATTACTGGAACATCGAGGAGGATGCTTTTATGATCGACCAGATGCCACTCAGGATAGAAGTGGAAGATATCTATTTCATTACAGGCCTTTCCCGAAGGGGAGAGGTAGTACATTCCCGGGGGAGAACACAGAGCAGTCTCTCGATCGAGGACTACATACAGATATATTGCCCAGGACATCCGAAGAAAGTCAGAAGTCAGATTTCCATCACACATGTGGTGAGTCTACCATTGAGGATAATCCTGTTCATCATAGCTCGAGTGAACGGATCTGCTTCTCTGCATCAAGCATCACGACTAAACATGAGCGTGGCAGTTGACTGTCTCACCACAGTGTTTGATTGGTGTACTCCTCTTCTGGCTAGCATGAAAAGCCAACTCACTTCTATCAAGAGAGGACAGACCAAAAACTTCGGCTATGGGACGATTTTATGCTCTTTCTTCTTTGAGAGAGTCCCTGCACTTCGTCCCAGAGTACCAGTTTCAATTAGCGCCCCACAAGATCCTCGAATGGGCAGGTGGGCTGACCTGACGAAATGTCTAGGAGGTGGGGAGGTCCCACAGACTGCTTTCGACGACGACTTCTTTTCCTAGTGGGATCAGCAGATCATCACCATTGATGACTACCAGTATGCCGGGTTGGATTTCCGAGGAGATCCCGATCTAGCATTACCACCGACCGCAGCATGGGGCGACATTGGTAAGTGACTTTTGATTTTATGATTTTTTTTTTTATTTTTCAAATATAATAATGAACTTTGAAAATGTTTTTGATAGGATTCAAATGACTAATATAATGATCATGTTCCAAATATTGGGCTTGTACGACCAGATGAGTTCCCACGACACAAGCGTCACGGCCAAGGGGCTGAAGAGGCGGCTGCAGCCACAGAATGAACTCTACACACAGTTCAGCGGCATTTGGTGAGGCTAACCCACCGAGTGCCAATGGCGGTGGTAGAAGACCTTCCTATTAAGATGCAGCGTCATGTGTTTGGCATGCCACGTGACTTGGTCCGCACTTTTAGGCGTGTAGCCAATGCAGTAGTTGCCTACTTAGCCGCTCATCCTGAGCCGGGGAATTAGATATAGTGGACATGATTATGGACGTTTGAGTCCCAATTTTGTATATTTTTTGAACAGACTTATGTACACACGATACGCTTTATGATATATATATACCGTTTGACTTTTTGATGCTTAATTTATTGTGATGAATGATTGATGTGCCAGTCTAATGCTTGATTAGCGATAGAATCAGCTAACCAATTATGAGATCTTGGAATATGCAAATAATTAATATAAGTAAATGAACTTTGCAACAACCTCACCCTTAAATACTAGCGATATAAACATGGATCCCTTACCCGATAAATGTTATTTAATTGTGACACTATTAATTGTGAATCAAGATAAACTACTAACGAGTCGATTTCGTGAGAAATTGCCTCAGATAGTAAATTAATGACGGCAGTATACTCAGCCATATTGTTTGAAGCGGGACCGATGCATACTCCCCTTGATACCATCAATTGACCAGTTGGATAATACAGTACCCAAGCTGCGGAAGCGAGATTCCGAGTGTGCCGACTAGCACCATCGGCGAATCCAAAATAGACCAAGTCATCCATCAACACCTGCAAAGCAGACCAAAAAGTGTTGATATCACAAACTCTCGAAAAAATATGCACAAATGTACATAATGTACAAAGAAGCCATTGCCTAGTTGCTACTTAAGCAAAGTACTTCTTAAGGTAGAGCCCGTTTCAGGGTTCCGCCAATTTGTTTCCTTCGAAATCGATTAACTCATACGACCCTTTTGTTAAAACTCGTTTAATTATGAAGGGACCGTACCACATAGGTTTGAATTTTCCTGTCCCCAAGGTGTCCTTATCTTGGTCGTAGACCAAGACGAGGTCACCTTCAGAAAAAACACGAAGACAGATAGCTTTATCATACTGGGTTTTAACCCTTTTCTTATGAGCCTCGTTTACTGTGGCTGCATCTCGACGCTGCTCATCGAGATGCTCCAAGTGAAGGAGGTGCTCTTCGAGATGAGAGGTCTTTGGAAGGGGCTCAATAGCTAACTTAAGAGATGGAATTTCACATTCGACAAGAAAGATAGATTCCAACCCATAAACTAACTAAAAAGGTGTAAAACCTATAGCAATCTTGACGGAGGTTCGGTATGCCCATAGAGTCGGATACAACATAAGATGCCAATTGGATCTATTTTTATCAATTGTCCTTTGCAGGATCGTCTTAAGAGTTTTGTTTACTGCCTCGACCTTTCCATTGGCCTGAGGATAATAAGGAGACGAATGTTCTTTCTGGAAACCTAGTTTGAGAGCCAATTCAGACATTAGTTGATTCTGGAAATGACTACCATGTTCAGTGACAATCTCTCTTGGGATACCGAACCTTGAGATAATATGATTAAAAAGGAACAATGCCGCTGTCTCACTATCGTTTTTATAAGTGGGCATGGCGTCGTCCCACTTCGTGAAGTAGTCGACGACCACGATAATATACTTGTGATTCGATGCTGAAGGCGGATGACAAGTCGTAAAATCAATACCCCACTTATTAAAGGGGCCGACAGTGACAACGGGAAAAATAGGAGCTGGATGTGCGTGCATCTTTGGTGTATAAACTTGGCAGGGGTGACAACGTTTGATCGCTTCAAAACATTCTTTGAAGAGCGAAGGCCAAAAATAGCCGGCACGCAAGATACGTTGAGTTGTAGCAAGCCCTGATAGATTACCACCACATGCTCCACTGTGGCAATCATTTAGCACAGACTCTGCCTCCTCTAAGGTTAAACAGCGCCAAAGGATTGAATCAACCCCCTAATGATATAATGTGTCACCAATGATCACGTAATTTTTAGCGAGGTGACGTTATTTGCGACATTCATCCTTAGAGAAAGCAGAGGGAAACTTCGAATTCTGGAGATAAACAATGATATCTCCATACCAAGGGTCGAGTGAAGAGATGAGGAATAAACGTTCGATTAGAGAACTTTCCTCATAAACAGTATCCTCTCCACAAGGCAGCTCGAAAATTAGCTCGGAAAAAACCATAGATTTCTTGGACTTAGCGGACAAGAACTTGAGATCAAATTCTTGTAAAATGACAATCCATCGATTATATTTGCCCCCAATCACTCGCCTACTGAGGACAAACTGAAACGGAGTGACTACTGCCAAGACAAAAATTTTGCATGGCAAAATATAATGACGGAGTCACTGGACAGCGTGGACAGTTGCCAAGGCCAACTTCTCAACCGGAGAATAGAGAAGTTCAGGACCTATCAAGCCTCAGCTCAATTAATAAATCACATGCTCTGTGAGAGCATCGTCTTCCTAAACGAGAACCATACCAATGGTTGATTCTGCTGTAGCGAGATATAAAAGGAAGTCCCTACCATAATCCGGTGGACTCAAAAGCGGGGCAGAGACTAATGCCTTTTTCAAAGCATAAAACGACCACTATGCAAAGTCGTCCCGCACGAATGGAACCCCTTTGCGGAGCAAACGCATAAACCCTTTAGTGATCTCGGCATAGTTTGCTATAAACCGTCTTAAGAAATTAGCCTTCCCTTGAAGACTTTGAAGTTGTCGAATGGAGGACGGGGGAGGCAACTGGATTATCGCCTCTACCTTGAAGGGATCAACTCTAATCCCTTCATTTGACATGATGAACCCTAACAATCGACCGGACGTAACCTCGAAAACGCATTTGTTCGGATTCAACCGGATTTTATAAAAACGACATCGCTCAAAAACCATTCGAAGGTGACTGGGATGATCAGTTCTTTTTCGAGAACGAGCAGCGAGATCGTCCAAGTATGCTTCGATGATATGTTTGATGTCGTGGAAAGCATATGACATGGCCCGCTGGAAAGTGGCTTCAGCATTTTTGAGACCAAACAACATCTTTCTGTATGCAAAGGTACCCCAGGGACATATAAAAGCCATCTTATGTTGATCTTCAGGATGGATAGAAATTTGATTATAACCAGAAAAACCGTCCATGAAGGAAAAAATCTCATTACCCGCACACTCATCAATAATCTGATCAATGAATGGCGTGGGGTAATTATCTTTAGGAAAAGCTTTTTTTAGGTCCCTAAAGTCGATGTATACTCGGATTGTTCCTTGTTTTTTATCTACAGGGACTGGATTAGAAACCCAATCGGTAAGAGGAACAGGGTATATAAAACCCGCCTTGAGCAGCTTCTCTACTTCAGCTTTAATGGCTTCCGCTTTCTTAGGATTAACCGGTCGAAGTCTTTGACGAACCGGCTTAGCGTTTTCATACGTCTTGATCTCATGCTGAACTATAGAAGGATCAATGCCAGGCATTTCCTCATAAGACCAAGCAAATACATCTCGAAATTCCTTAAAAAGGTCGATGTAAATTTGCACTTCTTCTGGGTAACATTCAATTCCGATGAAGAGATTCTTAATCATGTTAGGGTCCCTAGAGATGTTTATAGACATCGTTTCTGAGATCACCGACATATTACCTTCGGCACGAAAGTGTGCTAGAGCCAAAGGATTTGATATCTTACAAACATCGCTAGTGAATAGCTTGGAGAACCTAGCTTCCACTTCCTGCAATGGAGGAAGGAAATATGAACGATGGTGTAAGTCTTCGCAAGGTCGATCTACACCCATCATCACTTCAAGTATTGCTTCTTCAGAAGGTCAAACCGTATCTAAGCAATCCAAAGCGGAGGTGGAATCAAAGGCCCAAGCCGGGGCCACATAACCCTCAAACTCCTATTCGGAAGAAGGAGCAGAGTGGTCTTCTGTGGAGTTAATGATAGACTGATATCTAAGCTCAGCCGCAGACATAGAGGATGCCATTCCATTTACTTGTCCTTCAACTAATGTGGTCATAGGTGAAGGCAAGGCCCAAGGGTATGAAAAATAATGAGTTCTGAAGAACCCTTCTCAAGGAGACTCCTTGGATGATGAAACGACATTAATTCGAGCGATAGGAGAGGGAAACTCAAAGGTACCCATCAACGAGGAATACATCCCAACTCCTAGATTCTTCGTAGGTGGGCGAGGGTTATCCACTAAGGGGACAGTAGAGTCAGAAGTTGCTTGAGGAACAACTGGACAATAATCCAATTGATCAACCTTAACGATTTTCCCTTCATGAGGAAAGCAGATGACACGAAATAGAGTCGAAAAAACGACATCCATCTCGTATACCCAATTCCTTCCTAAGAGGAGATTATAGTCTAGGTTAGCATCTATGAACGCTACTTCAACATTGACGACCTTTCCTCCAACACATATAGGAAAGGCCAGGATAATCCCATGCGACTTGTGAGAATGCCCATCAAACGCAATCAGAAGGGTAGGTGAAGGAACAGCCGAAGGAGATCCAATGGCCTTCCAACAAGACATCGACATGACACATGTGGAAGCTCCCTCATCAATAACGGTGCGAAAAATATTAATTTTTCGGTATGTAGACTTTATCTGGAAAGCCATGTGATGAGGGAGTCGCTTTTTGACATTTAACATGTCAAAAGTGAGCACTAAAGAGTTGGTTGGATCAACTGTCCCAATTACCGAGAGTAAAGCACTTCGTTGAGCCGGACACAACTGGAGAACCTCTAAAGCGGACATGGCGCATGGACTCTAGGCTAGATCTTCCACAATGGAATAATTCTGGGCGGCCCTAGAGTTAGCATTGATAGTCGCGCATTTAGCGGACCCTTTCGGTATCTGTAGTATAGTCTCAACAGGGGGTCGCTCAATATGAAGGTCGGTATTCCCAGGAGCAGTTTTGTCCTTGGAAGTTTTAGCTTCACCGTAATCATGTGACCGAGTAGCCACATGTACATTAGAACCCATCATGAAAACATTCGATGATTTTTCCCCTTCCTGGCTACCCCCTGAGGAGGTACCAGGATTTGAACTCGCGCCAGCAAGAAATTGCTGCCCTTGGAGAAAAGGGTTGGTTAACACAGCTTGAGAACTAGAAGCCCCTTGTTGCCCTAACAAGCGCTGAGCCTCCTGAATATTCGGGCAAAGATGAGTTAAATGGTCTCCATTACACAACTTGCATGGAAACTTGACTTTCTTTTTAGACTCATTTCTACCCCCACCAGCATTATTGCCGGATTTATTTGTGTCAGCCTTCCCATCCTGATTCTTTTTATTACCTCGTCCTTTCTTTTTCCCATTGGAGTTTTGATTTCCTTTGGGGTTATCAGATTGGACGACATTTATCGAAGAGGGTTGGGAAGACGAAGTAGTAGACGATGTGACTTGGTTGTTTGAAGCAATTTGCAATGACAACTGCTACAATTGGCTCAACAAGTTTACCGCATTCGTGTTTATTGATCCAATGATACCATCCCCATGGGGACCTGGCTTCGACTTGGCTATATCAACTTTCAACCGAGGAGCATCTGGCAAGTATTTTTGTAGGATCCCAGACTGAGAGTAGATCAATTCTAATTGTTGGGCCCTAAAAATAGCTTACTCCTCGGAGTAAACTCCGGACATTGAGACATCCTTAGAGATCGCAGGTTGTAAAGATTTCAAAAACCATTCGAGACAGTACTCCAGAGGGATTTCGGCTTTAATGAGCCTCTTTCTCCGTCTCCATTCCTAAATATGGTCAGAAATGTGAGTTGTCGTGTCCTGACGAAAATTGGCCAGAAGTTCAGTTCCGGCATCATAACGGATAGGCAACTGGAAATGATTTAAGAAAATATTAGCTAAGTCGGCAAAAGATGTAAAGCTGCCCCCTGGCAACTCTATATACCATTTGGCCGCATTACCAGTCAAGGTGCGCTAAAAAAGTCTCAACCTAATTGAATCATCAATAAGGGAGTTCGACGAGCACCACAAATGGAATGTGGTCACATGGTCGCCCGGGTCCTCACTGCTCTTCCCTTCGAATTTTGGAATGTTCGAAGGAAATTTGGTTGGGACCGGAGGCCAGGCCGGATTATATTTGATTGGATCGTTTGTTAACTTTGTGAGGTCTGGCAAGTTCAAAGTTGCCAGAAACAAAAGCCTAGGAGGACCTTGGGGGTTCCACCCAGACTGGGCAGGACTCCCAAAGTTCTGAAAAGATGGGCCTGGATTTTGGAAGGCACCAGGCTGCCCGAAGTAACCTACAGAACCAGTTGAACCAAAAGGCATGCCTTGTGATCCAGCATAACTCGGAGTTTGACCAACTCCTCCTAAAGGATTATACGGAGCAGAAAACCCCTGATAAGGATCCCAAGCAGAGGATAGGGGAGGAATACTTCGGAATGAACTAACCGTGGAGTATGGCCTATTCCCTTGTTGGCCAAGAAACGAATTCCAAGTTCCCATACTACTAACCGCAGGGTTAGTCCAACCTTGAAAAGGATTGCTACCTTGTCCTAAAGAAGAGAAAGGCATAGATCCAATTGTTGGGTTGGAATGTGGTATATGACCACTTCCAAAAGGAAAACCCTGGAATGAAGTCGATCCACCCATCATGGATGTGGCGGAACTAAACGGAACTGATGGAATACCTTGTGAATGGGTGCCAAATGGGAAAAATCTAGAACTAAAAGCATTGGTTTGGGAGTTTCCACTTGTAGAAGGAATGGAGGTAGTCCCAACTAAAGATGTGCTAGAAAAAGACCCAAATAAAGAAGCGGAGGGGATGGAAATAGTTCCTCCCCCTTGTACAGATATTGGAGTCTGCACAGTCATAGCACTTGTAATAGAAGCCATGCTTCCAGTAGTGTTCATCGATGGTAAGTGCGTTATGTGACCTGGACTTGACGGTCTATGCGTTGGAGACCCAACGTATTGTAACACTTCCGGATGACTAGGAGGTAGGGGAGAATTCGGAGCCGCTAACGACTCTGAGAGTTCTTCTACCTCTACGTTATCTTGCGTCCGAAAGAGAACTCGAGAAAGTCCAGGAGTACTTCTCTCTTGTCCTGTGGAAGTACCAGGTCTATCTTGAGCACTGATGCCCCCGAGGGGAGGATCAATCCCTGATGCGTCAACTGCCATGGGATGAAACCCACCGGAAGTATTACCTCTACGCCTTCTAGGTGAAGGCTTTGAACTTGGTGGTGAAAGACCACTAATTCTTCGAGATCGTCTAGGCGATCAGTCAGCCACTTTGAATTTTTTGTTAATATCTAACTAAAGACTCAAAAAATTGAAAGCTAGGCCAACTAGGAGCACAGAGCACACACTATAAAGTCCCTAAAGATATCAACCAGTCAAACAATATGTGCAGCGTGAAGATGGTCCTAAACTTTAATGTCAAAGCACTGGAGGATACCTTCAAATACCTGGGCTTTCTTCTCAAACCTGATAACTACAGGAACAAAGATTGGAACTGGATCCTCGCAAGAATCGAATCCAAGCTGAAACACTGGAGTTTTAGATGGATTTCTAGGGCAGGAAGGCTTGTGTTAATAAAATCTGTGCTTATGGCAATTACAGTCTATTAGGCTAGCCTGACTTGGGTCCCCAAAGGAATCTTATCCTCAATTGACAAACTTTGTAGTAGGTTTCTGTGGGCGAGGTCCAAGACAGAGAAGGTCACCCCGTGGATCGCCTGGGATAAAGTGGCTCGTCCCAAAGAGGGGGGGGGGTGGGGGGTAAAAAATCTTCAATGCTTCTCCCAATATTTGGTAGCAAAACTCGCCTGGAGGCTCATTTCCTATGACAACCTGTGCACTTCTATTTCAAAAATAAAATACATTGACCCTCTATCAACGATAGATTGGATCAGAATGCTAATAAAGACCTGCAAACACTCCTCGGTGGTTTGGAAAGCTGTGGTAGCCTCAGTTAATATAATTGAGAAGGGTCTAGCTTGGAGTGTGGGAGATGGCTCTCAAATAAGATTGGGTAGAGACCCCTCGATTGGGTGTTCAGAACGGTTCTCTCTATCTCAGGGGTTGGTTGCAGTTTTAAAAGAGAAGGGATATTACACATTAAATCAGGTGGCCGATCCTCAGGCTTCCTCCATATGGAGCCAAGGGTGGATGCAAGGAATAGATTTACAATTGGATGAAGAATGGTTGGAGGAATGGGATTCGTACAGGAAAGACCTCCTCAACTCTTCAGTCCGGCTCTCAGACGCTTCAGATGAACTCCAGTGGGTCTTTGCTCGGAATGACCTCTACTCTCCAAAGATGGGGTACAAATGGATGATGGACCAAAAAGGGTGGGAAAATCCGGATTGGTGGGCTAAGCCTCTATGGAAGTTAAAAGGTCCTCCGAAAACCAGACTCTTCTTTTGGTGTGTCCTGCTCCAGAAAGTCCCTTCTTGGAATTTTCTCCAAAGACGAGGTAGGATCAGTCCTAGTTGGTGTCCTCTCTGTAAAGATAGCATCGAATATGCTCATCACTTGTTCCTATTCTGCCCTTTCAATTCTAGTTTGTGGTCCGAAACGTTAAGGTTACTTAAAATCCCTGATAGGTGGGAAGGGCAGGGGATTTTGGAAGCTTGGCAGAAGTGGTGGAAAGAAGCTTCAAATGACAAAGAAAGATCCATTCCGCTTCTTATAACGTGGGGGACGTGGCTTGCCAGGAGCCAAGTCATCTTCAAGGACTCTGTCTTCCCGATTGAAAGATTGGCTGCAGAAGGTGCTGCTATCTACAATAGTATCCCTGTTCCGCAGGCTACTTGTTCTCCCAGGTTGGTCCGGCAAGAAACGATAAGATTTTCAATCCCGTGGGCTTATTATGACGGGGCCTCAGACATTAATGGTCGATGTGGGGCTAGTTTAATAATTCATTTTTCAAAGGAAAAGATCGCTAAGGCTTCAGTCGGCTTAGGCCAAGGCTCCAATAATTTTGCTGAGTTGAAAGCCCTCCATTTTCTTCTTTGCTGGCTTGTCCTGAGGAACGTGCAAGAAGTTCAGATTTTCGGGGATTCTATGAATACAGTGAGATGGTTCAATGGGACACAATTATGCAGAAATTTCATCTTGTCTCCCCTGCTTAGAGAAGCAACTTGACTGAAAAAACCTTTTCACAGAGATTTCCCTTAGCCACATCTTCTGGGAAAGAAATTTTGAAGTTGATCGCCTCTCCAAAGAAGGTGTTGATCAAGACATGGGGTCGTGGTCTGTTTCGGAGGAGGAGAATGGGGTGGTTCATCCTCTCGAACAACCCATTTTCGATTAGCCTTCTTTCCTCAAAAATTTGTTTCCTGTGTTATGTATATATTTGTATTGATTCAATTGTATTTCTTTTTTCTATTCGCTGCTCTTTCTCAGGTCTTTCAGGCTGCTTTCCCTGTAAAAGGAGGCTCGTTTCGACCTGTTCTCTAGAATCCTTATCGTGTCTATGTAGGATTCTTTCTTGGAAGCTGTTCGTTCCTTTATTTATGCGGACCCTCAGCCTCTGCATCTCTGGGAGGTGTGCGTTTGTTGGTCGGGTCGTCTGCCCTGCCTCTGGTGTTTTTTTGGTGAGCGTTTTTCACATTTTGCAGTCCTTCTTCCTGTCATCCATTTGGGATTGATGTGCTGGCTCTTTGCCATCTGGGCGAAGGGGTTTGCGTTGGTTCTTTGATTATCAAACAGCTAAGACTTCTTCCTTTTTCCTTCTTCAAGGCAAAGCATGAGTCTTCCTGTAATGCTATGCATTTGATATGTAACCAACTATTTTTATTAATAGAGGGTTCGAGTTTTTTCTGTGAAAAAAAATGGAGGTTTAATGGTAATGTGATTATGGTTATGCATGTGTTTTTTAACTAGGACAATAGGGGGCGCTCAAGAATGAAAAAGTCAAAATTAAATGACTACTTTGATAACCATGGTAACATGAGAATTTTCATCACAGACGAGGAGTTTAACTGATCTAGGGAGGGGTTTAACTAAATATATGGGTTATTAGTAGGGGGTGTGGTTACCTCGGGAGGGCTTATCCAGGGGGAGAATCCAAGTTCTAGCCAAGATTATGGCAGTCTTGAGATAAGTGTTACTATTTCAACATAAGTTTCTTAGATTTTTACCATTCCCTAGGAAACTTTTGATGTTTTGGAACTAGTGTGGTTACAAAAAGACAATTTATGGGTTCCCCCTCTTTTTGGGGGGTATAGTTTCATTGTTTCAAGGTTGCTTTCAAGTGGGTTTTAGAAGTAAAGGGTCGATGCACCTTTGGTTTTTTTCTGGCCCTATTTGTCCATGGAAGGAGGCTTTCTCTCAGTGGCCTTGGTTTTGGTAACAAAGGTTGAATAGGTATCGAAGGGATTTCGGCCAGCAATAATCAGTCTTTTGAAGGCCTTCCTGGTGGATGGGAATGGAAATGAACCGTAAGCTAAGCCTGTAGTACTTGAAAACCTAGTCTAGGAAGGCGAGGGTGGAAAAGCTTCACACTCACCTATTAAAGCTTCGACTGGTCTTGGACCCAAATCAAAAAAGGAGATGGTATTGTGAAATGCTAAAATTCCTACTGATTATAAGCTCAATCTGGGGGATGATGTGGAGATGGAGCAAGTTGATTCATTGGAGGAGAATTCCTTGGTTAGCCAAGCCAGAGGATAAAAATTTAGCATTGAAACCCTACTAGAATGGATCAAGGAAGAAATAAACCTTAAGGTACAATCCCTTACTGAAATTTTCATTCTAGAAAAAGGGTTGATTCAAATAAAGTTTGGCTCTCATGAGGAAGTTGAAAACATAGCTAAGTCAGTCTAGTTAATCAACTCGACTCATGTATCATTCAACTTTTGGACATCACTTTCTTATTCAAGTCACTAGTTCAATTCCCTTCCTTGTTTGGGTGTTATCCTTGGACATGACCATGATGTAGCCTCACCATTTTCGAACTTACAACAACAAAAAATCTCCATGGGTGTTGTTGAGTCCTAGGGACCCAAGGCCATAGTTGATAATCTCTCTGATTACTTTGTTAGTAAGCTTGTCAAAAAAATAAATAAATTAATATATAATAAATTAGTAAAAATTAATAAAAATTGTTGGAAGTAGAGATTTTAATTTTTTTTTAAATTAAAAAAATAAATAAATAAAATTATATTAATTAATTAATTAAATTAAAAAAAAAAAAAAAAAAAAAAAAAAAAAAATTGTTGTAAGTAGAGATTTTAAATCTTAAGCCTTCATGTAAAAACCATTGCGTTGGGGAGAATAAAATTGTAAAAAGGATTCACATATTTTTAGTGGCAGAGGAATTGGTAGAGCATCTTAATAATATTCGTCAGCGGGTTGGGTTTGGGGGAGAGTATAATCACTCGCCTATAATGATGAAGATTAAAAATCATGGCCCCAAGCTTGGTATTCCATTTAAACTAAGAGTTTGTAAACATGTTTAAGGATGGTTGGGCCTCTTACGTACCAAATTATGGTTTTTCGGCTCCCCATCAATTTGAACAAAACCTCAAATGGATCATAAGTTCGGTTATGGTTTGCACCAAGGAGAAACGTAGAAGAGAGGAGGAGGAGATAGTTGATATTGAAAGAGAGATTCTTGTTTTCTCTTATTCTAGAGAAGGGGGTTTCCTAAATGCGAAATCAAGAGATACATTGGTTCATCTGGAGTCTCTTGGGAAGGCCATCCTTGAGGCACAAAAAGCTGCATGAAGATTAAAAAGAAGAGAAATATGGCTTGAAGGTGGGGATGAGAACATAATTTTTATACAAGCATACGCTAAAAGAAGTAAGATTTGTATTACAATATGGAACCTCAAGATGAGGAAAGTAAGGAGGTTTCAAATTTTGAAGGTCAAGCACAGTGCCAGCAGTGATTTAAAGAGACTGAATGGGCTAATATCTCCAAAGTAATAAGGGTTTCCCAATTATTTCCAATTTTTTTGGATGTTTAGGAAAATAAAGCTTCCGCAGAGAAGATATCTGAAGAGGAATTGAAGGTTCTTCTTGTCAGATTACAGAAAGACAAAATTACTAGTCTCAACAAGTGGGTGATAGGGTTTTTAGAAGATTTTTATGATTATTGGCTCGGACTTGTTGGCAGTTGTAAACAAATCAAAAAGGGAAGGTAGATTCTTGATGATTTTCAACACCACCTTCATTTCCCTTATCCCCAAAGTGGACAAGCCTATTTCTTTTGAGAACTTTCATCCTATTTCACTTTGTAATTGTATTTTTAAGGTCATCTCAAAAGTTATTTCCAGAAGCTGTAAGCCTATTTTTTCCAACTCTATTTCAAAATAACAATTTTCTTTTCTTGAAGGGAGGAAGATCCATGAATCCATTAGGGTGGCCCAAGAAGGGATCCATGGTATCAAAACTTTCATATTAAAGGAGCTATAATAAAAATTCATCTTTCAAAAGCATATGATCAGGTGATTTAGGTGTACATAAAACTCCTTTTAACTCACCAAGGTTTTGGGATTGAATTTATAAACTTGGGTGATGGGTTACATTCGATCAGCCTCTTTTATTATATTAATAAATGGTTCAACCTCTCCTTTTTTCCGTGCTCAAAGAGGTATGAGACAATGTTTCCCCCTGTCTCCTTTATTGTTCCTCTTGGTAGTTGAATTTATCTATCATTTGTTAGTTGATGCTAAGCGTAGAGACGATTTCCATGGTATTGTTATTGCTAACACCATACCAATTACTCATTTGTTGTTTGTTGATGATATCCTAATTTTCTATAATGACTCTTATATATATGTTGCTAAATTAATTTACATTATTCACCTATTTGGAAAATTTACATGCGTGGTGTTTAATGATAGGAAATCCTTTATCACTGCTTAAAACCTGGTAGGTCATGAAGTGTAGAATCTCATAAATGCTTTCCCTTTTTCCCTATTAGAGATGGATATAGGTTTACAATATTTGGTTTTCACTTGAAATCTAACTGCTACAAGAAGGAATATTGGTCATGTTTAATCACAAAGATAGAGAAAATATTAAAAGGGTGGAGTTTAAGGTGGTTGTCGAGGGCGAGGAGGCTAGTACTAGTTAAATCGTTGTTGGAAGGCATTCGCGTGTTCTGGATGTGAGCACCTTAGATCCCTTGCATCCCGTGCTTATATATTTTGTGGTGTTGTTATTATCTGTTTTTATGTTTTCTCTATTGTCACTTTAGGATTTCATTAATATATATCCTTTCTGCTATTGTAAGTAATACCTTAATATTATTACATTTTCCTATCTCCCTGATCTTATTATCTTATTATATTTACTCTAGTTCAATACTATATTGGTTTTTAGTCTTAGTTATTATCCTTTCTTTATGTTTGTTATTAACCCTCTTCTTGATGGTTTTGTTTTTAATGTTTTAGGTTGTATTAATGTTTTCCTCTATTATTCTTAGTTATTCTTTATTATTAAAAAAAAATCATTATGAGTTTAGTACGATATTGTTTTCATATTTTGCTTATTCATAAGAAATTATTATTTCTTAATTTATCTTATAGATTTTAGGATTTTGGTTTACAAATTAGTTGACCCTTTCTTCTTATCTCATGTATTTACTATATATTGGCCATTTCTTCTTACCTTTTCCTCATGATGTGGTCCTGAAGATGAATCCTATTCAAATGTCAACCATCGAAGATGTCTATTGTAGATTATTCTCTAGAAAATTTTCAGTTCGTTATAAGCCTCTATTATAACGTATAAGAACCGACTACATTACAATAATAGCAGCAAGAACACATGACAATACACAAAGAAGAGCAATGTTTTGGAAGGAATTCCAACCAAGTTTCTATTAGCCTTCATGAATGCTTATACATAGGTTATGTGGTTGGAGTAGTTGTACATACTCCAACCAATACTTCATTTACTTTACATATTTACCAAATGTTACTCACATTTACATAGTGTATTATGTATGATGAAACACATAATCCTAAGAGGCCCCTACAACATCTCCATAACCTTCATTGTTTTTATCGTCCCGATAAAGGATGCAACAATGTCTTAGACCACTACTTCTTGTAGAAGTATCTGTATTGTACATCAACCATGCATATCGGTCTGCATAGGTTTACTGTGACCTCTACTCACTAGGTGGCTACATATTGTAGATATGAACTCTTAATAACTATGTAGTCTCTTTACCATATGGACTGCTACTCCAACTAGGAATTGTCAGGCGGCTCCTCTCCAACCTAGGGGCGTCTATTTTCTCTCTCTACGGATGAGTCCAATGCATGATTGTCACTCCTAATATTTTTTCATTTATATGTAGAATTAGTGAAAATTTGCCGCATCAACCGTCCTACTCTTTACCTATATCAAAACCCAAGTACCATTCTGCAACTTCATCCTGGGGGGCTCAATCCATACATTCTTTTATGTCATCATCTTGTCCACTTAGATCTTTGTGTGTTATTTTCACATTGTTTCCTTCTCTTGATTGCATTCTTTCACTTCTCACCTGCTGCAAGAATTGATTCTGCTCATCTCAAATGCTCTGTCAACTTTTTTTGATGCTTTAATACTCTACAAAATTCTATATATTGCTTGGTTGTTGTAATATGTTTTTTGTTGGTAATAATATGGATGTGATTTTTCTAAATTATTTAGCAATATATTGGACTCTACAATTTCAGCTCTTCATGAAAGATGACTCTTTATGACTCACTAGCTCAACAACAAAAACATTTCCTACCTGAGGCTTACATTGTTGACTAGAAATCGACCAACATCGGTTAGAAACCAACTTTCTTTAAATATTACAATAAGAATGACACTATTCCTATTTTTTCAAATGAATTTTATTTTACTCACATATTCAGTAGACTTGGAATTCAAAGTCTCCTACACTACTTTAGAGACTCAACTATAAAACTAATATATCCTTCATGCAATAATAATACATAACTCCATACATATAGCTGGTCATATTGATAAAACACATACAAATTTTTGTTGTGACCATAAAAGCATGGTAAACTTAATTCCCAATGTGAAACAGGTCCAATGTGTAAAGGATCTTATTGAAGTCAATTATTTTAATTTGAAATCTTAGTTCATCAAGAATTTCATGACCAAAATTGTGTTCAGTTGGCTCTATCAACCACAGTTGTGTGTACAAGTCGACTTTGTACCCATTAGCTAACATGCTTTCTCATCGATAAGGAAACTCAATATGAATATAGTAAAATCATTGTTCCTTTTCAGTAAGAATGTATTAGTATAGAGACATCGATCACGCAAACTCTAGGATGTTATCACCATCAATTTTTACTATTAGCATATGGTAACATAAATAATACTTTGGCCTTAACATAATTAATACTATAGCCTTGAATTTTTGTCCCAAAGGCATTTGATTCATACACTAAAAAATTGATACTATGTAGCAACTATGACTTGGGAGTAATGCTTCCATGTGTATTATAGGTTGTTAATTGTTATGAGTTTCTATATTAGTTATTTTTGGTAAATCAGATCCATTTTTATTGGATCTAGTTATTGATCAATTCCTATATATATAACCATTTTTTGATCAATAAAATATAGTATGATTTGTTTGTAACTATGTTTACTCTCTCGTTTTCTAAGTTGGTATCAGAACTAGGTCACCCTTGACTCTCTCAAGAGAGGGATTGTGATCATGTCAATTCTACAAGTATAAATCCTTGTATATAAGATAGGGTAGGAGAGTGGATTGTGTATTGTTCATGTCATATTTTTTGTTACTATGTGTTGTTCTGTAATTGAAGAAGGAATCATTGTTGTAGTAGTGTATGACTATAAATGTTTGAAATTTCATTGTGTGGCTAGATAGACATAGTCGAATTGATACTTGAAGCACGTTTGCAGAGAATCTTCATTTTAAATCAAAATTAAATTTGTAGGAGGAGTCAGTTAAATAAATCATTGTGGGTTCCCATAAGAGAATGGACTGTGTTGATCTAATGTTCGTCGAGGTGGTGTAGAATAGTCCCAATTTCATAGATATGATAGGCTCGATCCTAGATCTGAGTTGAATCTGTGTTTGGGATCTACATGTGGTTGTTCTATCTGGATATCCATTTTTGGATAAGAATGTTTTGCATCATCTATATCCCAATTTATTGTGTGGTGCGGGTTGCAGTTTTCTTATGTTGTAGTATGTTATCATTATTATTGAATTGTGCAAAGATCAACTAAAGAACCATTTAATGAACATAGTAATATAATTAAACTAGTGGTTCTTGACATTCTTCGGTGCCCGGAGAACATATCACTTATTTGGTTATGTTTTTACTCTGTTATATGTTGGTGGCCTAGTTGTCCTTCACTACTTCAAGATCAATAGTTACAAGTTACCTTTGTGTGTATGTAAGTTTGTGCATGTCAAATAGGGTCAAGTTGTATGATTGACTTCTAAATACACTCAGTATCTAGAACACTTACCTATATAACTCTTAAAATTGTACTTCGTTGCATTTTGATAGATGGAAGTCAGTCCATAAAGTGATTCAGTATCGAGGCTATATTTCAAGGTAGTCAATAATCATCGATCGTATAGATATGTCAATGATGGTCAATAGAATTTGTGTCTTAAATCGATCAAGTGGTAGTTGGAAGTTGGTCGTTGAAGAAAGAGCATAGTCTATGAGATTCCAAAACAGGTGTAAGTGCTAATGATGATTGGCTCAAGCAAAGATCAATATTATTATTGTAATTTGTGATTTTAATATTTGATATGCAAGCATTAAGGGAGGGACTTAGAAGTAATGCTTCCATGTGTATTACATGTTGTTTATTGTTTTGAGTTTCTGATTAGCTATTTTTAGTACATTAGATCCACTTTATTGGATGTAGTCGGTGATCTATTCCTATATATATAACCATTGATTGATCAATAAAATATAGTGTGATTTGTGTTTGGTGTGTAACTATGTTTGCTCCCTCATTCTCTAAGTCTATGTAGGGATGGTGGATCTCCATTGAATGAGCCAAGCCTTAAGCTTCTCCTATTTTCCTTCGTAGCATCGCAGAAAAATATACTTCGAAATAGGGACTAATATTTAAAGGTTATTTTTGGAGCTTTAAATTATGTGTAAATACACTTCAAACACAACTCTGAAGAATTTTTCGTTTTTTGCCTCAAGAATTGAATTTCTTCCAATCCATGACATGTATACAAAAGCTTTGATTTGTTGTTCCAATAGTCATTTTTTTCTATATCCCTATCACTTCTTGACTATAAAGACCACTAACCGTCTCTTAGGAAAGATTTGGTTTGGTGTTACAGTGGCCAATTTTCTCCATCACCTAACACTTTCTAACTAAAAAAACATTGATTTTAGAGGTTATCTTTGGAGGCCTTCATTTGTCAAAGTTCAAATTCACTTGAAGAAAAACTATGAGGAATATTATTTGTTTTTTCTAGTGAACTTCCTTGGAACCTGTGACACCTCTTGACTGCAAAAGCTAATGATTTCAATACATGGACTGATATTCAAAACCTCAGACCAAGAAGAACTTAGTACAGTTGACTAGTGACTACAATTGACTAGGAGTAGCCACAAATTGATAAAGATTGATATACAATGCTCTCTAAATGTGCAGCGATAGATCCTCCTTCAACCATGGGTTTGAAACACGACCTCCTTGAAAATCAATGAGTGTGTTGAGTTGGATGTTAGCTCAATGCAGTTGATGTCTCCAACAAATTGATTCTAAAATTTGAACTCATGCTAATAATCCATGATTCTTTACAAGAAAAAATATTTCAGAAATTGAAGAATTAGACAGATTCCACCATTCTCTTTTGCAAGCAATGATTCATCAAGGAAACTTATCTATAATGTGCACACATTTTTCTTCTGCATATTCATTAACAAGATAAATGCATGGAAATGTTACCTTGGAGTGGAATATCATGTGCATATAACAGTCGTCCCCCTTATTTTCCAAGTATCAATATCCATATCTTTGACAACAATTTTTTATGCATCGGATCCATTCGTCGATCACCCAACCAGCAGTATAAAGTTGAACACATCAGTTGAGGAATTCCCATGGCTCAATTGTAGGTCAACTTGACTGTATTTAAGTGGTTAGAGTTGACACAACTTAGCATGAGATTCCAGATCAATCTCGTAGTGATTCAACAAGGTTGTATATAACGCTTGGTCATCTCACATCTCAATAGGGTGCGCTTTTAAAGTAGATTTTGTACCTCTTTATGCACGAAATTTTGAGCCATGAAACCATAGGATCAATTATTTCACTTTTGTGTAAGCAATATTTTGTCATACAAGATTCTTCCATGGTATCTTTTAATTACAATCCTTCCATTAACTTATTTAGAGAAATATTTTACTTGAATTATGCAAGATTACTAAGAAAAATCCAAGCATCCATGAGTATCTTTCATAAACATATCTTTCTTACAACTTGCAGGTTGTAACTTTTCTCTTCCACGAGCCTTAGCATTCACAAACAATTTTTGAGGCAACAAACTTTTCTTGGGAAAAAAATTGCCATACAAATATTCGCTTGCAATCTAATCTTTCTTGTTTTCTTCGTGCAAGTTCATCCCACTCCCTCACTTGTTGTTGATGTCACCCAACCAAATAAAGGAGGAAACAACTCCACATGTTACAAGCCTAACTTATAACATACAAGAAGTGGCTACATTGTAATAAGAACAACAAGAACACACAAGAATACATAAAAAGAACAGAGTTTGGGAAGGAATTACAACTAAGTTTCCATTAGTCTTCATGCATACTTACACATAGGTGATGTGGTTGGATCAGTTGTACCTACTCAAATAAATCCTTCATTTAATTTACTTTACATATTTACCAATTTTTACTCACATTTACTTAATGTATTATGTATGATGACACCCATATGGCTAAGAGGCTCGTACAACACAATATAATAATGCATACAATGGGAATCTTAAATCTATCAACCTATGTTGTTGACCACCATGATACCAAGGGGATATGATGTTAGCTTCCCTTACTCACACATGTGGAGAAAGTTATACATGTGATTTCAAGAAGAATCTAAGGGATCCAAAACCCTAACACTAATCGAGAGTTGAGGCATGCATAAAACCTAATATTATCCCTAGATGATTATCAAGACATCATTATATCGAGCCTCTAGGGAAGGAAAGGTTTTTATTCTTATCAAAAAAATTATTTTCGCATAGTTGAAAAGAGCATGTAGGGATGAGATATTGAAGTAGAAGAAAAGAAGATGTTGTAACAACCATATAAGCCACAATGTCCATTAAAACTCCATAGTGAGTGCTTTTTCTCTATATTTGTGTTTACAACAAGAATAAAAGGGTGGATCATGGTCATCACCTTCTATTTAGGATTTTCCCATATTGGGTTTTTCCAAGGTACATTGTGTATTCATTGTGTGGATGGTGTGTTATTTTATTAGCTTATTTCATTAATTTATTTCAATAATTTGTACATTAATCTAGTAATATTAATATGAATTTTGCAGGACTTATGGAAGTTGGAGCTAGGGTTTGTAATGGAGATTGAATGGTGACAATATTACAAGTCTACATGCATTTTTTACAAGGACTATAACAATCACTCGAGAATCGCGGAGTCAAAATTAACTGAATACTCTAAGGGCCCTGATCACGTGAGCATTTTCATCAGATGCGAGGAGTTCATATGGTCCATGGAAAGGTTTAATTGGACATCTAGGCTATCAGTAGGGGTTGTGGTTACTTCAAGAGGGCTTACCCTAGGGGAGCATCCACTTCATGACTAAGGTTTGGCGATCTTGGGCCAAATTCCACTGGTTCAACACTGGATTCTTAGTTTTTTTACCCCTCCCCAAGTAAATTTTGATGCTTTGGAACTGGTTGGGTCATGAAAGGAAAATTTACGTGTTCCTCGTCTTTATAGGGGGTCTATTTTCATTACATCGAGGTCATTTTCATGTGAGCTTTAGGAGCTAGGGCTTGAGGCCCCTCTGGTTTTTTCTCTGGGTTGGGAGACTCTACCCTATGTGGTCACAGAAGGAGGCTTTCTCTCAATGGCATCGGGTTTCGTAACATAGGATGAATAGGTATTGAAGGGTTTTTAGCCAACAATGAGTTGTATTTTGAAGACCTTCCTCAAGGATGGGGATGTTGGTGAACTGTAGGCTAAGCCTATATAACTTGAAAACCTAGTTAACGAAGGTGAGGGTGGGGAATATTCACACTCGCTTGCTAAAGCTTCTACGAGTCATGGACCCAAATCAAAAAAGGAGAGGGTATTGAGAAGTGATAAAATCCCTGCCAATTATAAGCTCAGCCTTGGGGACGATGTGGAGATGGAGTATGCTAAGTTGTTGGTAGAGAATTCCTTAGTTGTCTAGGCCAGAGGATGAAAATTCAACATTGGAAATCTACAAGAATGGCTCAAGATAGAAATAGCCACTAAGGTACAATCCCTTCCTAATATTTCATTATATCAAAAGGGTGGATTCAAATAAACTTTATCTCTCATGAGGAATCTAAAAAGATAGCTAAGTTAGTTTGGTCAATTAACTCGACTCCTGTATCATTCAAATTATGGATGTCACTTTTTTACACAAGTCATGAAATACTGGATGTAGTTCCCACATGGGTTCGGCTACATAGGTTACCATCACATATGTGGAATGAGAAGAGCTTCAAAGATAATTTTAAATAGTCTTGAGGTTTTCCTTAAATAGGACTATTCATTCAAATAAACCAAGGATATGTCTATGGCCAGGATCTTGGTGAGCCTTGACATGAAAAATCGCCTACACAAAACCATAAATATCGGTAGAGGAATTGAATGGATTTAGGTCCTTGATTTTGAATGGGTTCCATTTATATGTAAATTTTGTCACAAATATGGGCATATCATTTGCCATTATATTCTCCCCTACAAAAAATCCCTATCATAGGGGGAGTTCAAGAATAATATGAAGGTGGATCCACGACTAGACGTGCGAGTGACCTCGAAGGAAGGGGAGGCAGACCCTATGGTGGAGGATAAACTTTGGAGGTTTCGTTAGACTTTTGTTAGAAAATTATATATTACAGAGTAATGGAACACATAAAATATTGCATAAATATAAACACAGAAAACACATAAAACAAGAGAGACACAGATATACGTGGTTCACCCAGTTTGGGCTACGTCCACCTCAAACAGTCAGTCCTTCCTTTCTGTTATCCAGCAAAATGAAGAGACACAACCTACAGCATATCTGTTGTAATATCTTGTGTTTTCTTCATTGTTTCTCGCTCTGAGAATACACACATATTACATAGCCTCAATACAATACCCTCATACAAAGAAAGGGGTTTCCTTCTAGGGCAAAAACCCCTAAACTAAACATAAGTTCTACCGTCAGATCATCCGCCTAATGAATGACCCAGATTGACTAGAAATTACTATACTTTTACAAGGAAATTTTACATCTGTTTTTAGCTTCAGGGGCGCTGCCCCTGAAACCCCCACTGAGGGACCGTTGGCCCCATGGACCCCCCAGCTGGGGGGGATTAGCCCCCCAAACCCCCATGGGGGGGACAATTCCCCCCCGCACCCCCACGCATGGAGGGGTGTACAATCTTCTTGGGGTATAGATCCAGTTGAAACAAAGACCTCTAAATAATCATGCTCCACACCCAACAATCTCCCACTTGGAGAACGATTGTAGCAACTCCACCGCTGCTTCACTTTGTTGGACAATGACTCCTCTTTGGACGTGGTTATTTCTCATCTTCATCGTCATCCTTGAAGACCAATTGAAACTGAGCATATTCTCAGTTTTACCCTGGTTACAACTTTTGTTAACATATCTGCAGGGTTTTGGCTAGTGTGTATCTTTTCCAGCTTCAACTCTCCATCTTCCAACACTGATCATATGAAATGGTACTTGCGCTGTATGTGTTTAGTCCTGGAATGAAATTCTGAGTTCTTTGCAAGATGAATGGCACTTTGGCTATCATTGTATAATGTGCCCATATCATGCTTCTTACCCAATTCATCCATAAACCTTTGTAACCAAATCATTTCTTTACTAGCCTCTGTAGCAACAACATACTATGCTTATGTTGTTTAAAGTGCAACAACACTTTGGATTTTTGAAACCCAACTGACAATTGTTCCACCTACAGTAAATACATATCCTGTAGTGCTCCTCTTGTTATCTCTGTCACCTGCCATATCTGCATCAACATATCCCTGTAGAGAAATATTTGAACCACCAAAGCATAATGCTTGATCTGTGGTACCCTTCAAATATCTGAGAATCCAATTCACTTCCATCCAATGTTCCTTTCCTGGATTGTTCATGTACCTGCTTACAACTCCCACTGCATGTGCAATATCAGGCCTTGTACAGACCATTGCATACATTAACCTTCCAACTGCTGATGCATATGGAACTTTAGACATATAATCCACGTCTTCTTGGGTCTTTGGGCACATTTCCTTGCTAAGTTTGAAATGGCTAGCAAAAGGTGTACTAACTGGTTTTGCATTGTGCATGTTAAATCTTTTCAACACCTTTTGTATGTACTCATTCTGAGACAATGTTAATTTACGATTTTTCCTGTCTCTAGTTATTCTCATACCAAGGATTTGTTTTGCAGCTCCCAAATCCTTCATTGCAAATGAATTTGCCAATTTTCTTTTGAGCACATTTATTTCCTGCATGTTAGATCCTGCAACAAGCATGTCATCTACATACAATAACAATATAATATAGCTGCCATCATTTTGCTTTTTCAGATAAACACAATGATCAGAGTGACATCTAGTATAACCTTGTTCAGACATAAACTTGTCAAATTTTAGATACCACTGCCTTGGAGCCTGTTTTAAGCCATACAAGCTCTTCTTCAACCTGCACACTAGTTTCTCCTTCCCTTCCACTTCATATCCTTGTGGCTGCTACATATATATCTCTTCCTCAAAATCCCCATGGAGAAAGGTTGTCTTTACATCTAACTGCTCAAGATGCAAATCTTGACCTGCTACTAGACTTAAAATAGTTCTGATTGAAGTCATTTTAACAACAGGAGAAAATATTTCATCAAAATCAATACCTTTCTTCTGTGCAAACCCCTTCACCACAAGTCTAGCTTTGTACCTCTGTTTTCCTCCATCTTCTTCCTTCAACCTGTAAACCCATTTATTCTTCAATGTAGTTTTTCCTGCAGGCAACCTGACTAAATCCCAAGTCTGTTTATGCATTAAGGAGTCCATCTCTTCTTCCATGGCTACCTCCCACTTCTTCCTGCTTTCAACCTGCATTGCTTCTTCATAACATTCGGGTTCACCGGAATCAGTCAACAATAAATAATATAATGAAGGAGAGTATCGTTCAAGGGGTATACTTATCCTAGTAGATCTTCTAACACCACTTTCAGGTGTTTGGGGTGCCTATTGCTGTTGTGGTGGTTGTTGTTGTTATGGTTGTTGATTATTATTATTTTCAGGCACCTTTACTTTTTCATTGATCTCATCAAGAACTATGTATTCCTTGTTCTTTTTCCTGTTTCTTTTCCTGCAATTGATTCTTATACAAGACCTTTTCATTGAATATTACATTTCTTCTCCTAATGATTTTGTGATTTTCATAATCATATAAGCGATAACCAAAATCATTAACACCATATCCAATAAAGGTACATTTCTTTGATTTTGCCTCA